>SADC01001227.1:3378246-3516956 GCA_004194705.1 Ditylenchus dipsaci | reverse complement strand
ATTGTGGTGTTTCGAGAGAAGTCTCGAAGAATCAAGTTCTTAAAACCAAGTGGTGGTCATCCAAGGTAGTGTGACTGTAATATTCTTCTCTGTTTCGATATAAATCTTTTGTATTTATCTTCGTTCCTTCATCGTGACGTCTCAAGAGAAAATCTCGATGGATCAAGTTCTTAAACCCAAGTGGTGGTCATCCAAGGTAGTGTGACTGATGTACTTCTCTGTTTTCGATATAAATCTTTTTGTTTAGTCTTCGTCTTTCATCGTGTTGTCTCAAAAGAGTCTCGACGGATCAAGTTCTCAACCCGAGTGGTGGTCATTCAAGGTACTGGAACTGTTCATGCTTCTATGATTCAATATAAATTTTTTCGGTTTAGTCTTTGTCTTTTTCGTAATGTCTCAAAGAATTGCGAATAATCAAGGTGCTAAACCGAGTGGTGGCATTCATGCTACTGGAACATTCCTGATGGGTTAAAAGAATGAGTCATCTAAAATTTTCTGTTTTTTATTTGTGCGCTGTTTGTATAATAAACTTCTTTGTATATTTGCATTGATCATCCATCACTGTAAATCAAATTTTGAAATCGATTTGAATCGTTCGAGTCTTTTTGAAAGTTTTGAAAACTTTTTATTTCGAATTCTTTATACGAAGTTTTATACGAATCTCATTGTCTCGACTCAAACAGGAATTATAGTCCAGTCGAAGTGCCAACAAAGTTAACATTTTCGTGAATTTTACTTAAAAGCGCTTTTACTGAATTATCCGCAGGAAAAGTGCGATCGCTTCTTAAATTTCGCCCATTGAGAAAGACGCCTTCAGATTCTAACTGAGACGTCTAAAAAAGTCGGTAAATGTTAGTAATTTCATAAGTTTTCGAAAGGAGTCCATAGATCACGAGTCATGTTTCAACTCTCATGCTCATGTTTAATGTTCTTATATGTCATTAATTGCATGTATGTGGCTCATTCATCATGGTTCAAGTTTCTTTAAATATTTATCCTCTTGCTTATATTATATATATCGTATGCTTATATTCATAGACTTTTTAAAGACCACAGACTACTGTTATTAAACCCGCAAGAGAAAAAGACGTTTTGTGAATCCCACCACAGGACACTAAACGAGCGCTTTTGTGATGTTAGCAAGAAGAAAAAAGATGCCATTCATGTATAGTTTCTGATTTTTTTAAATCGTCTAAGTATCTGAATGAGATTCCGTATCAATGATCGAGCGGTAAATTGAAGCCTTTCTTGATTTTCAAAAGAATGTGTATATTTTATCCAAGTAGAAAAAGAAACGAAAAAAAGAAAAATGATTCGGAAACATCAGCGTAAATAAATCGAAAACTACGCAATTTTTTGCGAAACAAAATCAAAATATCAGCGGAAAATAAAACCCGCCCGCAGGGCGGGCAAAACTAGTTTACTCATAAATGGAATTTGAATTTTCAATGCACACAAAAAAAATTCAAAAACATTTTGTGCAAAAAAAAGGTGGTCTCGCGCGAATTCAAGTTTCATGGTCCTTTAAAATAATACCTTTTTTGAACTCCTGAGATGATTTTAGGGTCGATATAAGGTGTTTGGAAACACATTTCGAAAAGTTGATTTGGGAGGCGAGTGTAATTTAGTAGCGCCAAAATATTTTTTGTAACGAGTTGTACAGTCAACCTCGATTTAACGGCCCCTCGATTTAACGGCACCCTCGATTTAACGGCACCCAAAACACCCAAAAATAGACCGATTTGGTCAGCATTGACTAAGATTTAGTCAAAGTGAACCTCGATTTAACGGCACCCCGGACCGGTCCCTAGGGGTCCCGTTAAATCGAGGGTCGACTGTATAGCCTAGTAACGAGTTGGTATGACTCTGTAACGAGTTGGTGCTGTGTAACGAGTTCGTACTGTAACGAGTTGGTATTGTAACGAGTTGGAGTAACGAGTCAGTCTTTGTAAGGAGTTGGTAATTTACCGGACTATTCGCCTCCAGGACAATTCGCCTTCAGTACAATTCGCCTCCAGGACAATTTGCCTCCCGGGACTATTCGCCTCCGTACAAAAAAGTAGCAGGTAGAAGTAATCTTTGAAAAGCCACAGTCAACATACTACATTCAAACCCTTATTTTCGACGTAAATTGTGTGGTAAGGACCAAAACTGCGATTTCACCCACCCGAACCCCAAATTCCAGGGTAGTACCTTCTGGTCAAGTGTATGCTCACCTGGATGGCCTGAAAAATTTAAACAAATTTAAATGAAAAACAAACCATGCTATAAAATGTAAAATCGTGTGGTGAATTAGGTTTGATAATACAGTCGACGCTCTCCATAGCGTCGCTCCCCATTGCGTCCAGCTCTCCATTGCGTCCGCCTTTTTTTGGTTTGGTTGGTTGTCTATGAAATTACCTATAAACGACTCTCCCCATTGCGTCCGCTCTTCATTGCGTCCAGCTCCCCATTGCGTCCGGGTGAGGCTGGTCCCGACATTATAATTAACGCTCTCCATTGCGTCCGCCTGTTAAATTAGGGACAAAACGTGAAAATGGGTTGTAAAGGCCAATTATTTTTATATGTTCTGCAAGGAAAACATTGTTCACAACATTGTTTTTGCACTGCCAGTGTTCTTTCCGTTTTCTGAAATTTTGTGATCGTGTGGTTTTTTTGTGATCATATAGTTATTGCATACCGTATTTTCTCTAATAACTGCCCCGGGGCGCGTTTATTTTCCAATCCTACTACATCAGAAGGAGGAAGTCACAATCTATTAGTGAAAATACGGTAGTTATTGTTCTTGTCAAAATTTCGTTTATTAACTCTTAGCCTCAACTCCTGGCAAACGAAGAGTGATCACTCTGGAAACAAAGAAGAAAATCATCGAAGCTTTGCCTGGAGAGAATCGAGAAGAGCTGAGCAATGATTTCTTTGTAGCCTCTTTTATTCCCCAGGGGGATTATTTTTCAACCCATAAAAAGTTTTGAAATTGTAAATCTAAAATGGCCTTATAGTCAAACCTCGATATTGTGACACTCCAATACAGTGACACCTACAATATAGTGACACCCTAAGATCAGTCAGTCTAATTTTGGCTCAAATAAAATGACTAAATTGACACTCCAATATAGTGACACTCCAGTATAGTGACACCTGAAGGCCGGTACCAAGGGGTGTCATTATATCGAGGTTTGACTGTAACTCTAAACTGTTACTCTAATCCTAGTCGAAAAATGAGGGGGTGAGAGATGATTAGAGGGTGGGAGAGGAGGTCTGCTCTCCATAGCGTCCGGCTGTGAATAGTTCAATACTATGACTCTCTCCATTGCGTCCGCTCTTCATTGCATCCGGCCCTCCATTGCGTCCGGGTCGGGCCGGCCCCAGCCCGGACGCAATGGAGAGCGTCGACTGTACCAAATTTTGAATTCACTCAACCGGTCCCCACGAGTAGAGGTAGGTATCCATCGTCCAGGTGTATATTCATTTACGGACGTATAGCGAATTTGTCCACGCCAAACTGATCCATACCAAATTGGTCCACACACGAATTGGTCTACACACGAAATGGTCCACACACGAAATGGTCCACACTTTTCAGATTCCTGTATTTCGAAAAAACTTGTAGTCTGAACCAACCAAACCAAGTGGTCGTCCACTTGGAGCAAAATTTTTTTTTTACTTTTTTGGGGTCCAAAACCTATTTTCTGGACTAATTCGGGGATGCTGATGGTTTGATAGTGGTGAAATGCCGTTTTGTAAGCTATTTTCGAGTTTTGGTAAAATCAATTCTTTCCCAATACTCTAAAATGCCATACAAACCTTATTTTACTATTATCGAGCCATCTTCAACATGCCTGAATTGGTCGAGAAAACAGGTTTCAGGGTAACATAACAGGGTTAACATAAAAAAGTAAAAAAATTTTGCCCCAAGTGGACGATTACTTAGTTTTGTTGTACTGGAGAGCTGGACAAATGCTTGTCAGTTTATCTAAACCACCTAAATCAGAGATATTTTATGTATCTAGCAGTTCTAATGATCACATCTAAAATTTGAGTGGTTTTAGAGGCTGAATTTTTTTTGACTAGCTGGAGACCTTCATGAATCATGATCCAAGTGGACCATCTAAATGAATCATGTGGACAGCAACATGAGAAAATTAGGGCGATCCGGTGATGGATTGACAAAAAAGTTTAAAAATAATTGGAATACAACTATAACATTACCTTAACTGCAAAATTACAAACTAAGAATAAGCTTATTGTTCACTGAGTGAACAGGAAATAAAAAATGTAATTGGAGGCGAATTGTCCCGGGAGGCGAATTGTCCGGAGGCGAATCGGCCCGGAGGCGAATTGTCCTGGAGGCGAATTGTCCCGAAGGCGAATTGTCCCGAATGCGAATCGGCCCGGAGGCGAATCGGCCTGGAGGCGAATTGTCCTGGAGGCAAATTGTCCGTGTACCGTAAAAACATGGTTTTTTTACTCAAACTTTTTTTTTTTCTTTTTTTTAATTCTTTTTTCAAAATACTGGGTGCAGGTCAATTCATCGATGCAACAGTCATCGACAATAAAAATTTATCGATGCAAAACTCATCGCTGCAAAACTCATCGCCAACAAAACTCATCGCCAAAAGAAACTTATCGCTTCCAAAACTCATCGCCGGCAAAACTCATCGATGGCAAAACTCATCGCCAAAAGCAACTTATCGCTTGCAAAACTCATAGACACTTGTATTTTGTCGATTGTTCGTTTATCGACACTTATATTTCGCCGATTGCCTATTCATCGACACTTGTGTTTCGTCGATAGTTTTATTCCTTGATTCATACTATGCTGTCCTTCTAGATCAATTTTTCTTTTCTTCAACTGGGTAGAAGTTGAATAATTTATTATGCAATGTTATCTTGTCTATTATCGAGTCAAGTGAATAAAATGGAGTGTGCGTTTTATTTGTTTATGGTTTTTAGAGAAGTATGAGATACTAGGGTCTGCAGGCGCCTATCGAGGCCTATGTCGTTTGGGAACATTAGTGTTTCGGATACTATCTCCGTTGTTCGGGTAGAACATTCACCCTACCTACTAACCCACCTACTCTACCTCGCCTACCCTCGCATATCCTCACCTATTCTGGCCTATGCTCGCTTATTCTTGCCTACTATCACCTATCCTCGCCTACCTTGGCCTATCCTCGCCTATATTTGCCTACCCTTGCCTATCCTCGCTTATCCTCGCCTACGCTCGCCTATTTCGCATATATAACGTACACCAGACCTGGTCCCAGGGTATACGTTAGTTATATCAAAAATTGACTGTAATGATTCTACCTGGACACTTGACTATCCTATCTGGCTACCTACCCACCTTAACTGGCCATTTAGCTACCCTACCTGGTAGAAAAGTGGGCTTGAACACAAAAATCCACCTTAAATACAGGCTAAAATCAACCATCACCGATTCGGAGGGCAAGGAAATTTTTTTTAGAAACAAGTTTGATTTTACGCATTTGTGCTTAAAAGATAGCTAAGATGTTGAACTTGAGGGTTTCGGAAAGATATCAGACAAAACATTGCAAAAAGTGGTTAAAAATTAGGTTGTAAAATAATAATTTTATAAAAAGTGTGACGGACGGAAAAAAGCAAAGAACGATAAGACAAAAGTGTCGATGAACAGATAATCGACGAAATAGAAATGTCGATGAATAGACAATCGACAAAATATTAGTATCGGTGAATAAATAATCGACGAATTAAAGGCATCGATGAGTTGAGCTGGCGATGAGTTTTGCCATGGATGAGTTTTGCCGGCGATGAGTTTTGCAAGCGATGAGTTTCTTTTGGCGATGAGTTTTGTTGGCGATGAGTTTTGCAGCGATGAGTTTTGCATCGATAAATTTTTATTGTCGATGACTGTTGCATCGATGAATTGACCTGCACCCAAAATACTCTCACTTTTAAAGTCGATTTTCTCAATGTAGATTGATCTCGGGAAAATTGGCAAGCGTGGGTGGAAATGATAGGCAGGCCATAAGCTTTCGAATGGTGTATAAAGTCTGTCTGAACGCCACCCTAAGTTCGTACTTTTCCATGTTAGGAGTCATTTAAACATTATTTACAAAATATTATAAAATGCCCTCTCCCACCAAATGAACAAGGGCCTGTGACGTTGCCTCCTCTAAAGTGACTAGTATTTTGAATACGTCCAAAATTTACCTAAACAAATACATCTCTCGATTCTGAGACAGCTTTATTTCATAACAGATAACAGTAGCAAAGAACACAAAAATAATCTTTAACGTTGGATAGGTTTTCCTTGCCACTTAATTATCTTCTTCGTCATCCTCCTCTTCTTTTTTAATCTGACTGTTGATCAAGGACATGTTCCGGCTCAAAAGGATCGAGTTTAATTGGACCTTGCAGTAAATCTGAACAAGTTTCAAATTGCAAAAATTTGCAAATTTGCAAAAAAACCAAGCTTAGACCTTTTTCAAAACTCTTCTTGTGTTTAGATCATGAAGAACGACAAAACGATCAATACCGCAAGATGCAAATATGGGCTCAGTAGGATGTGCGTCAATTGAGCGAATGGCGCCAGCGAAACCCTTATACTTAGAAGCCAAACTAACTGAAATTCCTCGTTACACAGTAAAATTTAAGATTGACTACTCACTTTTGGTTCGCAAATCGAAAAGTCCCAATTCACCTTAATATTCGTTATTGTCTTATAGTGATAATAAATTTGATAGACTCACCTCGATTATTTCCAACTAAAACAAAATCCTCACGACAACATGTTGATAGTGCTTGAATAGGTTCATCCAACCACTCAAATTCCTTCACTGGCTTTCGCTGGGCCCTAGGATCGTACAATCTGATCTAAAGATAGAATGCCAATCGACCATTTAATGAATGCGTATTTAAAAACATGACCAACCTGGTGTTTGCCGGTTGTTGTGACTATGTGCCTTCCGTCGTTCAAAAATCGCGTATTGGTTACCCATATCGGAACTCTCAACTCCAAATTGTCTTGTCTCACCTAAAAAACTGCTGAAGTTACACATATTCACAAAAATCTAAGCTATACGTTTCTGGCAGTGAAAGTGAGCTTCTCACTGTTGAGATCCCACAGCTTTAGAGGGTTTTCACGACCGCCAGTTGCAACAATGTCTTTGGTTGGAGCTATTCTCATTGTCAGTAGATTGACCCCAGCACTCATAGAATCAGAAGAAATAATCTCGCCAGCGGAATTCCACACTCTCAGCTCGCCAGATTCAACAGCAGTCACGATGTTTGTGCTTAAAGAATACTATTGGCTCAAGACTATAAAGAAAGCAGCTTACTTTTGGGTGACTTGGACACCCTTCACAATGCCAGAGCCTCCTACAACATCGAAAAGCTTGGAATAAGTTCCAGTGAGGGCATTGAATAGCTTTAATTCACGGTTGATTTGACACACGAGAACTTCCGCCTGAAATAACCTTCACATTACAGTTTCGAAAAAAAATACAGGGTGGTCCAAGAAATTCCCTGGATTTGAAATGGTCATAACTTTTTTTCTAGGGCGTTTTTCGAATTTCTGTAAACGCCAAAATGTTTATCTTGACGTAGATTTTTGTTTTTCGAAAATTTTGACTTTTTTGCCTTGGTCCCCCTATGGTCCAAAAAGATGACAAGATTGATTATTTTGGACCATAGGGGGGGGGGGGACCAAGGCAAAAAAGTCAAAATTTTCGAAAAATTTTTTTCCGAAAAACAAAAATCCCCGTCAAGATAAACATTTTGGCGTTTACAGAAATTCGAAAAACGCCCTAGAAAAAAAGTTATGACCATTTCAAATCCAGCGAATTTCTTGGACCACCCTGTACGTACCTGATTTTGATCAGAAAAACACATCATAGAGATCCCGTCTTCTTTGGGAGAGAGCTGTCCAACATCCGGCAAAACATTTGTCGTTTTAGAAGAAGTTAAGTTGATAGCTAAAAGAATTGAAAAACTATCACTGGTTCACAAAAAAAATCCAACAACGAACTTTTCAGCATTCCTGAGGATGCACCCACAAAGCAGTCGATTCCAGTGCTGACTTCTGGCTCTAATACCACCACTCTAAAGCATTAAGTTTTTTCGATTTAGAACTATTAAATGCCAAAAGTACTTTTCCGAATCTACCAACGCTCTCGCATTTAACGGCTCCTCGCACTTCGTGAAGTTAATTTCTTGTTTTGAGAGACCACGCGCATCCTAAATTTTTTCATGTGAAATTTCAAGTTTTTGAACAAAATAGCAATACCGATCTTAGAAGCTGCTCAACATTTAACAATTTGTTTTTTGACTTTCCATTGATGTCATCTGCCAAAAGCTGATCGATACTCACCTTGCTACGTCGTTTCTGAGGCATCTGCAGATATTTCCTATGATAGCAACAGCGTAAAAACGAAAAAAAACATGATGAAATCATCAATTAAACAAGACACACTACGGCAGTCAATTTCATGTAGGAATAGCTTTACTTTACAGAAGGCTTTATCAGCTTAGCAACAAGCAACAAATTTTCAGGTGATATCTGAACAGGCACATATCGAAACATTCTGACTTCGAACCCACACTTTTTCAAAAACTCAGCTCTTCCATATTCAAACAAGACTTTTGCTTTACGTCCAAGCTCTTCCTTGTACTTGCTTGACCTAAATTTCCATTTTTTATTGTGAGCAAATGATACAACATGTACCACGAATCCGAGACTTCACCGCATTCCAGTTGATCGACACACTTCTCAGCTGAACTACGTGAAAATTTGCAAGTAGCCCAAGTGGATATGTGTCTGAGTGCTGCGAAATCACCGGGAGTAGAGATTTGAAGGTATTTTAAGTAATCAGCGCCAACGTACTAAAAAGATAAAAGGGCAATTAAGGTGTGGCGAAAAATATTGAAGAAACCTCAGCATATTCCGCTCTGTGGTGACAACATGGTGCAAGACAGAACCCTTCTACGTTTAACCCTTTCTTTAGAGAATTCAACAGACATCTAATACCATAGTCGGTAGCACTTCCACAGAAATGCTTGCAGACGGCAGTGACTGACTCGGAACTCTAAAAAATCGGTTGACATCCATAAAAACGGAACCAAGGTAAAAATTACTTTAACCACGTTAACTTCGTTCAAAACAAGGTGTTCAATACTACATCTAATTCTCTCAAAATTGAGATTTCCGTCTTCCTAAAAATTTCATATTTGAAGTTTGACAAAGTAATGTAGCCATCAGTGACCTTTAGAGCTTTTCTGTCGTACTTGTTTCTTGAGCCAACCTTATCAATTAAAACAAATTTGCAATATGGAGCGATTTTAGACATCCAGTAGGCCAACTGTGCTTTTCCACTTCCAAGCTCTACTAGACAACTGTCACCAGAGTTCCGCAGAAAATTATTTTCCAAAAGGTATCCTGCAATTGAATGAGTATTTTAGATACGAGATTTCGGAAAACTGACCGATGATCGAAGACTGCTGAATAAGATGTTTCTTCTTCAGCTCTCCTAGCACTGTCTCATTTTCTTGGAGATGGTGCTCCACAGCTTTCGTATGTAGCTGTCGTTCTTCAACTTCATTCTCAACTACCAGATAGGCCTTCTCGATGATTTGAGCGACTCTTGTAAGAGCATCAGTTGATGGGATGAGGAATTTTTTTGGAAGATTAGGCTCAGCAACATTCAGATTCTCATGAATGAACTTATCAAGAGGCAGCCGAGAATTGCATTTGCTAGCTAAGTGTTCTTCCAAACCGGCTTTATTAACGGTATGTTTAGGATCATTCGGACAAGGAATACGGCCCTGAATTGTGAAGAAAAATGTATTTTAAAGACCAGTAACACATAATTTAGCCAAGAAAAGACCTCTGAATTATCGGAATCGAAAATTGCATGCTCACCACAAAATTTCTTGCCCGGCTTGGTAAGCATCCTGCAATTCCTCCTTTTGATCGGCAAAACATACGAACATCTAGACATCTCCATGGTAAACTGAAATGTCTACATCATGAACCGTAACTTTCTAACTCATAAAGAAGGAGTTGTATCATCTCCGAAAAAGTACCTCTAAATTTATGGTTAATGGCCTTATCACAATTCTAAGTGTAAATGTAAATGTAAGTGTAAATCTCTATATAGTATTTGGGTCGGGGGGGGGGGGGTGGTCCGTCCGTCACACTTTTTATGAATTTATGGTGTTCAAGACTGATTTTTGGCTACTTTTTGCAATTTAATGTTTGATATTTTTTCGGAACCCTCAAGTTCAACATCTTAGCTTTCTTTTAAGCACAAACACGTATAATTGAAGTTGCTTCTAAAAAAATTTTCCTTGCCTCCAAACTAGAGATGGTGGATTTTAGCCTAAATTCGAGGTGGCATTTTGTGTTCAAGCCCACTTTTCTGCTATGTTTAGTTAACTCATGTTAGTTATTTCACCGGAACCCTGAAGTTTAACATCTTGGCTTTCTTTTAAGCACAAACACGTATAATTGAAGTTGCTTCTAAAAAAATTTTTCCTTGCCCTCCAAATTGGTGATGGTCGATTTTGGCCTGGATTTAAGGTGGATTTTCGGGTTTAACCCACTTTTTGGCCAGTTTTTGCCAATCAATGTCAGATATCTCTGCGGAACCTTCAAGTAAAACATCTTGGAATCCTGTTAAGCACAAACACGTATAATCGAAGTTGCTTCTAAAAAATTTTTCCTTGCCCTCCAAATCGGAGATGGTGGATTTCAAGGGTAGGCGAGGATGGGCGATGGTAGACGAGGATAGGCGAGGATGGGCAAGGGTAGACGAGGATAGGCGAGAATGGGCAAGGGTAGGCGAGGATGGGAAAGGGTAGGCGAGGGTAGGCGAGGATAGGCGAGGATGGGCAAGGGTAGACGAGGATAGGCGAGAATGGGCAAGAGCAGGTGAGAATGGGCGAGGATGGGCGAGGGTAGGCGAGGATGGGCGAGGGTAGGCGAGGATAGGCGAGGATGGGCAAGGGTAGGCGAGGATGGGCGATGGTAGACGAGGATAGGCGAGAATGGGCAAGGGTAGGCAAGGATGGGCGAGGGTAGACGAGGTAGAGTAGCTTAGTCAACAGGTAGGGTGGATGATCTACCCTAACCATTAACGCACTCGAAAGATAAATCTACCCGAACTACTAATGTACATGAACAACTAATGTTCCCGAACAACATAGGCGCCGATAGGCGCCTGCAGACCCTAGTGTTTTTGGTATTGTGAACGGGTACGCGACAATTCACGCCCGGGACGATTCACGCCCGGGGACAATTAACGCCCGGAACAATTCACGCCAGGGACAATTCACGCCCCGGACAATTCACGCCCCAGGACAATTCACGCCCCTAGATAATTCACATTAAGTTACTTTATTTATTTACCTTTCTATTTATCAAACCGTCTAAATCACCCAGAATTTGCGTAATAAGGGTAGCTACACACCCTAAAGGGTTTAGTTATTTAGTTAACTATGACGCGCACCCCCACTCTCACCCAACAGGAAAAAACTGCTTCTCACTTTTACTTTCACTCTCACTTTCAGTGTACCCAATAATTTTTTTTACTCTCACTCTCACGTGAGAGTAAAATTCAGTGAAGATTTTGCAATAATTTTAATTTTTTAGTCTCAACCAACCAAACCAGTGGTCGTCCACTCAGTGACCTTTAGAGCACCCTAAAGGGTTTAGTTATTTAGTTAACTATGACGCGCACCCCCACTCTCACCCAACAGGAAAAAACTGCTTCTCACTTTTACTTTCACTCTCACTTTCAGTGTACCCAATGATTTTTTTACTCTCACTCTCACGTGAGAGTAAAATTCAGTGAAGATTTTGCAATAATTTTAATTTTTTAGTCTCAACCAACCAAACCAGTGGTCGTCCACTCAGCGACCTTTAGAGCACCCTAAAGGGTTTAGTTATTTAGTTAACTATGACGCGCACCCCCACTCTCACCCAACAGGAAAAAACTGCTTCTCACTTTTACTTTCACTCTCACTTTCAGTGTACCCAATGATTTTTTTTACTCTCACTCTCACGTGAGAGTAAATTTTTTAGTCTCAACCAACCAAACCAGTGGTCGTCCACTTAGATAAAAAGATAAAAGATTTTAGATTTAGATAAAAGATTTTAAAAGATTTAGATAAAAGATTTTGCAATTATTTTAATTTTTTAGTCTCAACCAACCAAACCAGTGGTCGTCCACTTAGATAAAAAAATATTTTTCGGGGTTCCAAAACCTGTTTTCTGGATTTATTCGGGCATGCTGTAGATGGTTTGATAGTGGTTAAATGCCATTCTGAAGGGTATTTTTTAAGTTTTGGTAAAATCAATTGTAGCCGAATACTCAAAAAATATTAAACAAAACTTTATGTTACTATTATCAAAGCATCTTCAGCATTTTCGAATCCAGAAAACAGGTTTTGGAACATGAAAAACGTAAAAAAAATCGCTCCAAGTGGTCAACAACATGGTTTTGTTGTACCCAGGTAGTCGTACCCAGGTTGGGAACTCAGATAGTGTTGTGATACCCGGGTAGTAATATTTTGGTCTTATAAGGGCTAGGGGAAACTTGCCAAAAACGAAATTTGCCAAACGTATGTTTTGCCAAAACGAAATTTGCCGAAACGAAATTTGCCAAAACGAAATTTGCCAAATCGAAATGCGCCAAAACGAAATATGCCAATACGAAATTCGCCGAAACGAAATTTGGCCAACGAACCAACAGGGGGGGGACCAAGGCAGTTTTTACGTTTTTTTCAAAATTTTCGAAATTGTGTCCTAACTGTCCTAACCACCTAAAATCACCCCAAACCAGCGAAAACCATCCAAAATCACCCAAAACCACCCAGAATCACACAAAACCACCCAGAACACCAAAAAAAAAAAAAATTTAAAAAATAAAAGTGAGGATAGGTCAATAATTTTCATTTACATTTACATTCGTATTGTGAAGACGTAACCCTACGTTCACAATGATCCGTTTTTCGTCCGCATGCGGATGCGGTGCGGATGCGGAATTGCGTTCACAATAAAATTTGCCGCTTCCGTTGCCTCTTCCGCACCGGTTTCCGCATCCGCTCCGCATCCGTTTTTTGGTGTTCACAATGGATCCGCAAAACATGCTCAATTTTACCTATAAATAAAAAGAGATAAAAAATAAGGTGAGCATCTAGTGTTAGTCGAACCTGCGACCTAGGTGCTGCGTGCATGAAGTTCCCTTCCCCTTTAAAGGGCCATTGTCTTCTCCGACGACAATTGTCCCCGCCAATCCAATTTTCGTTGGATTTACTTACGAATTTTTCCACTTGGTTTCTAACAAAACATGCTCACAAACAAAATATTTCCAAATCTGTAGTCAAAATAATTAGAAATTTTTTTGAAGCGATTAAATAAATGTAAATATAAGGTAAAATGGTAAAACATTCTTTAATTTTTAGTTATAACTATTCTATAGTCTCAGAAAGCAAGTATCAGGCAAATAAAGTAAAAAAAGAGTATCTCGAGTTAATAATACAGGCGTCAACACCACAAAATAATTTAAAGGCCTCCACGCCACATCCGAATCCGCTAAGCCTATTGTGAACACATCTTCCGCATCCGGATGCGGTCCGCAAAGCGGTCCGCATGCGGACCGCTTTGCGGATGCTTTGTGAACACCAAAAATGCGGATGCGGTGCGGGTGCGGATCATTGGGAACGTAGGGTTACACTTCCACTTAGATTTACACTTACACTTACAATTGTGATAGAGCCATAAGTGACCAGACCAATTTTTTCAAAATTCTCAATGCAATAATTTGGGTAAAGTGGAACTGAAAATTGAAGTTTAAAAATAGCAGGTTGCACTTTTGGTAGTGCCAAATTGGCAGTCAACATCATAGCAAAAATTTGAACTCGTAATAAGTATTCCGTGAAATTTAATTAGTGGTTTTTAAATAGAATACGACCAGCTCGCGTTGGGCCGCCTACGGCGGGCCCCGCTCGCGGCCACGCTGCTTGATGCACCGTATCTCAAAACCGCTTTAACTAAAAAGAAATCAAAATTTAACTCAGAAAATAAGAGCTTTTTAAAGCACACCACCTCTTGCATATAATCAGAAAGAGCTACTATATAATTAAATAGGTCTAAATTACCCAAATTACATTTCTAACTTACATTGGTGCTTACTAACTTTAAAAAATAAAAGTGAGGATATAGTTAAATTACATTGGTAAATTACATTGGCAAATCATAGTAATACACCCAGTAAGTAGATTACATCATAGCAAAAATTTGAACTCGTAATAAGTATTCCGTGAAATTTAATTAGAGGTTTTTAAGTAGAATACGATGCAGTCGGGGTTTTTTTTTGGACTGGTCGATTAAAGGAGGAGGAGCATTGTCTACCTTTTGTCATTGATTTCTATTATGATTTGCTCCTTTTTTACTACATCGAAAGCGTTGTGAGGGAGGACCTCACAAGCTTTGAGATAAGATTTGGGGCAAACCGACAGAAATAGTGGCAGTAATACACCCATTATACTGTCCTATCGAGGTAACTGACAGAGGTAGAAACGGGGAGGATTGAAATGTGCCACTTTGAGTTGTGCATGTAGTTGTGCCCATTCCACTAGTACATTGTACCTTTGACTCTTTCCCACAAAAACCAATGTCAAAAGGTAGCCATTAATGTATTCCTACCCTTCAATGCCCATTTTCTATCGTCTATTAAGCGCTATAGGCGGTTTTAGGTATACGACCGGATAGTTATAGTTATTACCTTAAAATTGCATCTAATAATTCACCGTTCAGATAAGAAAAAAATAGATAAATAGTGCATTTAAAAATGTTGGAAGAGCATATCAATCAGGACAAGGTAGATAATTTTAATTTTTTGCTTACAACTTAAACTTATCTTTAAAGGTTCTGGACTATTTTGATGGCAAAAAGAGTAAGTACATTACCGACGCTCAGGTTTTTATAAGGGAGGGGAACTTCATATACGCATCGTCTCGGGTCGAAGGTTCAAGTCCCCCTATGTGTATATCTCAAGTTCACTGACATCTAGGATCAAAAACTATCGAACAATCGATTGGGATTATTTCCAGAATTTCCTTACTGTCACCAACTGCCGTAATTTTGGGATTTTCATGTAAATGACAGTCTTATGTTGGATGGCATGGAATTGGGCGACGTTAGATTTTTTCTAAATTCCAGCTCGAACTACATATCAATTTTTTCTCTGATTATTTTGTTGGATAACCAAGAGCCTGAGGATCATTTTGACAACAAACCTATAAATAAAAAGAGATAAAAAATAAGGTGAGCATCTAGTGTTAGTCGAACCTGCGACCTAGGTGCTGCGTGCATGAAGTTCCTTCCCCTTTAAAGGGCCATTGCCTTCTCCGACGACAATTGTCCCCCGCCAATCCAATTTTCGTTGGATTTACTTACGAATTTTTCCACTTGGTTTCTAACAAAACCATATCTAGAATTAAATTCTAGGCCTTGTTTTGTTAGAAACCAAGCTGAAAAATCCGTACAGAAGTTGAATGATTAGGCGAAAAATTTTGAATTGGCGGGGACAATTTAAAACAGGTGGCAATGGCCCTTTAAATCACTAATCAGATCAGTTCAGTGTGGATGACTTTGCTGAAAATGACAAAGATGGAGCGAGAAGGCTTGCAGGATCCAGAGCTCTACGATCCCAAGATTGTCTTGTGCATTCTTCTTCATACCGTCAGGCCGGGCGCCGAAGTAAATTTTTTCTTTAAAGGACTATGGTTTTTGCTCGTAGTGGAATGTGCAAAATTTGAATTGGCGGGGACACTTCTCTTCCGTCTGTCAGTGTACTCTTTCGAGTCGTCTCGAATTACTCGAAAGAGTACAGCATTAATTTTGCACATGCCACTGCGCGCAAAAACAATGGTCCTTTAACACGTTTATTTATGTTTTATGGATCATATCGTTTAAATTTTCAGCTCAGCTGTCGGAAGTTTATCAAGTCAAATGCTCTGTCGTTTTGTTTCGCAGCCACAAGTTTCCATTCTGATCAATTGCGGTCATACGCTTTTGTCGTGCTTGCACGTTTCCAACAGAAGCTCAAGGATTTGTCTGAAGAAGTTTTTGCTGAAGCTCCCCTTTATCTCTTTGTCATGCGTATATTCAAGAACAGCATTGAAGAGTGCAACGAAAGAGTCTGCCATGGTCAGTGTTAATTTTTTCCCCAAAAGATCTGAGTTTATCCATATTAGTTGTTTCGCACTTTTTCGCCCGTGCCTGCAAGCTAATTTTGGTGCCAGAAGATCCTGTCTATGCTCCGGTGATGGCATTCTTTGGCCTGAAACCAGCAATACAAATGAGAACAGTTCCAGAGTTTTTGAAGCTTTTCTTCAGCAGGTGAATTTTTCTTCATACCATCAGAAACGTTTAGACAGTCTGAAGTTAAAATTTATCATCTTTATCTTCAGTTCTACAGAGCACTTCAAGAACGAGCGTCAGTGGACTTTACGGCTGTGCAGTGAAGCTATGCTTGAGCCGCAAGATTACCAAATACTCTGTTCTTCGTAAGTATTTTCGCACTTTTTTTGCAAAACATTTATGCG
Source organism: Ditylenchus dipsaci (assembly GCA_004194705.1). NCBI lineage: Eukaryota > Metazoa > Nematoda > Chromadorea > Rhabditida > Anguinidae > Ditylenchus > Ditylenchus dipsaci. The sequence continues at coordinate 3,500,363 of SADC01001227.1, read as the reverse complement.
TTAAGGTATGTTGTCGAATCATGCCTAGCTCTCTTTGTCAGCCCAATCGCAGACTTGTGGACAAAGAAATTAGTCCTGAGTCTTCTGAAAAATTGTGTAGAGCATGAATCAGTTGCCAAAGAGTTGTTTTATCGTTTAAATATCCTGTCTTGGATTGTTCAAGCCATAGAAGTAAGTAAAGCATGCAGCCATAAATTTATTTAAGTCTAAACTATAGTTTTAGTACTCTCGCACCACTGACTTGGAGGAGTCAGAACTTGTGCAAATTTTTATTCAAACAGCAGAACATTTAAGAAACATTCACAGGGAAGCCGATGGTACCGACATTGGAGACAGGCGTAAAAGAAGGAAGTTGGCTAAGAGTGCAGAAAAAAAGAGTCCTCTAACAGCTGTGACCGTGAAAACAAATGCTCAGAGGGTAAATTTTTTTCACAAAGTATCTTAGATAATTACAGGAATGTTCATGTTCTGGGGAGACCATATTTTTCCCAGTTTTTAAGTTTGTTCCTTTCTGGTTGGCCGCCGTTTTGTCTTGCATAAAAATTTTCGGCCGGATGCTCTGATCTTTTTTCCTGTACACCGAGCGTTCTCCATCCAGTCTTAGACTGCGCCTTCCGGCCGGGACATAGAACTGGTGGGTGACGGCGCGGTTATCATGGAACTAGATATTTTTGTTAATTTACTTAACTTCCTTGTCAACAGAAAATAACCTTCGCAGTCTTCGAAAATTTCAATGATTTTGTTGCAGATGCTGGGTCGTATCAGAAAATGGGAAGAGAAGCAGGACAACAAAAAGTGGATCAAGAAAATAAAGTATCTCATAAAAGAAGACTGGGAAGGACAAGCAGAATTGCCAAAAGATCAGTTTGTGGAAATTTAGTCGTTTATCAGTGTTACTGTTGTTTGTGCGGAATTAAAAATCTCGTTATTTTTTTCGATTTGCGCTTTTTATTTCTAATGATTTTTAAATTCCTTTATTCAAACTACAGCTTGGTGATCCCCCTGATGCTTTCGACAGCCAGTTGAGTCAGACACATTTTTTGACACTTTTTTACTGATTTTATTCAGATATCCTTGTCCCAAATACCGCAGAGATTCCGATTTCGCCAACTGTTTTTTAGAATCTTAAGATTTTTCTCACATGAAGAAGCAAAATCTTTATTGGATGACCATTTTTCAGAAAAGAAGGCCTTCTTGTCAATATACTGCTTTAGAGAGTAAATCTTAGGGTTCTGAAAGAAAGTGATATAATCGAAATCTCTGCGATACTCGGGACCAGACTGTCTAATCATAATGAGCGAAGGTTTTGAAATTTAGGGTGAAAAGGTCCGGCCCAGCTGACGAATGAATGTGAATGAGCGTCTATAGATCTTTGAATGTTAATGTGATTAGAAAGTTTTAAAGCTTTTAACTGATCCAGAACACACGGATCTCACAATCGGCCATTTGCGAGTTAAAGCTGCACTGGATAAAAAGGTTTAATCTGAATAAAATGAACAGGTTGCGAAATGAGTGAAAGAAGGACGGTGACACTGGGATGCCTAGTTAAAGGGATTATGCTATTGCTTTCTATATTTTTTAGACAATTCGTTTACTGACGAATTGTCTGGCTGATTATGTAAGACTAGTTATAGAATTTTGGTTTGCTCAGCAATAGGATGTAAATTTCGATAATTTTACCTGACTTTGGTTTTTTTAAGCACGCATATCGCATTTTCTCTAATAATGTCTCCTTCTCTGACACGCACACATCCCCTTTTTGTTGATTAGGGTTTCAGAGTTATGGCCATTGTTAAAATAAAATTTTACTGTTTTTCAGGGGTTGAAAAATAATCCTCCCGGAGAATAAATAGAGAAAAAACGGACCTTTCGCACTTTGGGGGTGGGGTGTTGTTTTGGTTGGTGCCGATTTTTTGAACATAATGGTTAAAATTTTTGGATTGATCAAGTTGATTATGGTGATTAAAGGGCCATTGCCGTCCCCGACAACCAGTGTTTCCAAAATGAAAATGAGAAAACGATGAAAATGAGAATTTTCAGTGAGAAAATGAGAATGGCCGGCCGTTTAATTAAATGAAATACGGTAAATGCTTTAAATTCAAATTTGCCAAAAACATATTATCTGCATTGGAGCTCCATTATTAGTGGCTACTTTTGTTCAAATTCCTCCGCTGAATCCATTTTTTAATGTATTTTTCATTGTGTTGGACAAACAAATTGCAAATAATTTTTTTTCTCATTTAAAACTAATAGCAGAGCTTTCAGCTCTCTATACAATTCAATAGCAGGGACATGGAGTTGGCAGTAACAAGACAAATAAGTGTGAAACTTTGCTATCTAGTAGTGTAAACTTGGGGAGAACCTAAATAGGATAGAAGGAAGAAAACACGGCTGGTTTTGCATTGCACTAGCTATCTTTAAAGAACTGTGAATGAAAACACACAACCCATAGGACCAGAATTTGGAAAGAGAAACTATACAAGTCGACGCAACATAATATACAATAAGTAGCCAAGTTAAAACAGCCAGAAAAATTCCCAGCTGCTTCAGACTCCAGCTTATCGTCGAGTTCCATCCTCGAAGAAGACTCCTCCATCGATAGCGCAGTACTTGGGGCAGATACCCTTCTCTCCGGCTGTGCCTGCACCTCCGGCTGGTCCTGGAGGACCTGGTTGACCGTCTGAGCCTGGGGCTCCATCTGGTCCAGATTCTCCTTTGGGTCCAGCTGGTCCGGGTGGGCCATCGTTTCCTGGAGCTCCTGGTGGTCCGGGTGGTCCTGGAGGTCCTGAAAAGTGGAATGGTTTCAATATCACAGCGATGAATAAGGAGAATTAAGTGTGCTTTGATGGTTGCATGGTTAAGCTACCTCAGATCATACTTAATTATTCAAAAGCACACCTTGGTCTCCAGCCTCTCCGGGCTCTCCTGGGGTAAGTGGCTCGCTCTGCGCAGGGATTCCTGGCTCTCCGGGTGGTCCGAGAGGTCCAGCCTCTCCAGGTGGTCCGGGTGGTCCTCTTGGTCCAGGGGATCCTGGAGAAGCGTCAGTTCCTGGTCTTCCTGGGGTTCCAGCCTCTCCTGGGTCTCCTGGAGATCCTGGTGGTCCAGGAGGTCCGGGTGGTCCTTGTGGGCAAGGTTTGCATGGTGGAGGAGTGGTTGGCTCGCAGGGGGCTGTTGGGGGTTTGCCTGGGGCTCCTGGGCTACCTGGGGCACCTGGTTTGCCTGGTTTTCCGGGCTTTCCTGGAGCTCCTTGAGGTCCAGGCTGCCCAGGCAGACAACATCCATCGCAAGATGGAGCTGGGTTGACCACAGCTCCATAGCCAGATTGACGGGCGGTTCTGTTGTGGGCTGCTCCTTCTGGTGCATTCTTCATGTGGTTGACTTCAACGAAGATGTCTTTGGCTGAGCCCTGAAGATTAAGGTCAAGTCTTTAACAACTACATTTAACCACTAATATACCTTGCAGAAGCTGATCTCGTGGTGCATTTGGCGGCGCACATGGTTGACATAGTTGTAGACCATGGGCAGGGTGACCACTACTGAGAGCACAGCCACCACACTAAAGGTGACTGCTGAGTAGGCCACAAACTTGTAGGCCTTGATACGCCCGTCCGATTCCTGCATTTTGTTTGTAGCACGACTGACTCTGGTCGGTTCAGTGGCCCTGAAAATGTAAGAAATTATAAATAAGTATTACTTTTTTGAAAAGTCATTAAATATTCATAATCAATTCAAGCTACAGTTAATAGATCTGGCTATTAATCCTTAGTCAATAAACACTTCTAAGAAAACCATTAGAGAATGCAAACCAAACCACCGATTGAATGCTGATTCCAGCCTCAGCTCCAATATAAATACCACCAGCCAAAGAGCTGTGCCCAAAAAGCGTCTACGGAGTGGGTGGAGACATGCCCCTTTCCACCCCACCCAGCCAATTGCCATGATCCTGCATATCACCAATAACAATAACCGGATAATCAGGCTTTCTCTCTCACCACCCAAACAGGCGCACACACACACATTTTGACAAGACTGCCCACTAACCAAAGGCGACAGCCCGAAGATGGATGAGGCAGGCAATACACTTTTTGCAGGATCTCTTATCTCTTGGGCGATGGATTCCCTCTCCGAATTATCAGCACCTATCCCCACTTAAAATTCCTAAGGAAAGCCAGTGAGAAAAAAGAGAAAAAGACCACTTCCTTGCTGAAGCCTATTGCGAACTGGTCATCTGGTTGGTGGTGGTGAGAAGCAGCAGTAGTAAAACTAGATCTGAAGAATTCGTCGTTGAAAACAAAGAGAGAAGGTTTGTGGTTAACCCAGTGGAAAACCCATTGTTGTGGTCAGACAGAGGTGCTGCAGCAGCAGCAGCAGCTATGTGTCCGCTTGCTTTCGCCTCCGGCTACGTTTTGCCCGACTACCAGAAGGAGGATAATTTTTTCGTCTGTTTTGCTGCGTCTTTTCCTTCCTTATCACAATCATTTTTATGTCGCTGTGGTTGTGCTTTAGGTGCGATGTTGTGCATTTTGCATGTGTAGAAAAGTAATCGCTTTTGATCTAGTAGATGGTACAACTAGTGAATGCTGTTGCATTCTAGCAGAATATATGAAAAGTATAACGCATTAAAATGAACACAAGATAAAATTTTGGACGCTACTGGCTTATACCCCCCCCCAAAAAAGCTACTTTCTTATACCCCCCCAAAATCGGACCTACTGTCATATACCCCCCCAAAACCGACTTTTTTGGGAGTGTCTAAAAACCATTTTTATGCAATAACTTTGCCATAAAGGGACCAGAAAAGCAGTTTAAAAGGATTATGGGCTGTATTGGGAGGGGAAGGAATAATACAGGGGCCACTTTTTTTTAGCTGCTTTACCATGTTTTTCAACTCGGGCCGTGGCAAAAATAGACTCTATATGCATTTTATGATCAAGTGTACTTCTCGAATCATGTCTAAGGTAAGTGCGTGCGCGCATCTCTAACTCTCAAGCCCCTGCGCCCCCTTCGGGGCGCAGGGGTTGGGGCTTGGAGTTGAGATGCGCACACCACATACCTTAGACACAAATCACTCGAACGCGACTCTGGATGCATGAAAAACATGCATACCAGAGTTATTTATGCGGTAGGCCCAGTATTCAAAACTATGTTCAACATCTTTGATTTTACGACCGAAAAGGGTTTCCCCCTCTTCAGGCTGGAGCTACGAGCCAGAGGCTCAGCCGTCCAAATTTACACGACAACATCAGGATCCACCCGGCTGATCGGTCCGATCATTTCGAGGAGTTATACTTTTACGTGCACCACAAGTGGCTGGGTTTGAAAGTGACTTCAACGCTAAGAGAATTATACTCTTTGGTACTTATAGGCACTATAGAAGTGGCCCCTGTTTTGTCCCTTCCCTCCCAATACAGCCCTTGAACCCTATTTTAATTGCTTTTCTGGACCTTTTATGGCAAAATTATTGCTTAAAAATATGTTTTGACCACTCCTAAAAATCTTGATTTTTGGGGGGGTATAAGCCAGTAGGTCCGAGGATTGGGGGGGGGGTATAGAAAGTAGCTGTTTTTGGGGGGGGGGGTATAAGCCAGTAGCGCCAAATTTTGTACAATAATAGTCGAGTCCCAATAACCACTAAAAGTTTTTTTCCGCCGCTAAGTCGGACACTTTTTTGGGGCTGATTCGCCGTCAGGGTTTTCGCCGTTGACAAATTTGACGTCGCGAAATTCGCCGTCGACTAAATTTGGCGTTAACAAAATTAGCCGCCAGCTTAATTTGCCGTCGACAAAAATCGCCGTCTTAGCGATTTCAAATAGTTGAAAAAAAAAAATTAGTTTAGATGGTGATTTTCGTCAACGGCGAAGACCGTGACAGCGAATCAGCCCCGTCCCCTTTTTTACCGCAAATTTTGATTTTTTTATCACTTCTATTTTGAAAGTCTGGCGCAGAAAATAAATTTTTACTGCTCGTTTTCTGATAATCCTGCAGTTTTGCCATTTTAAAACGAAACCGCTGTAACTTTAGAGACCGCAATAAAAAGAGGGCCATCAGAGGTCCATTACACCTTCATTAGTCGATCCTGGATGTCAATTTCGTACACTTAATAGTGCCTTAAATCATACCTCAATTATTCAGAAACTTATGGAACTGACACTAAAATCGTGTTTAACAACTGAAAATTTCGGTCCGAAATTACCCTTCGGAGCGATAAAAACAAACAAAACAGCAGGAAAGAAAAATTAGGGGGCATTGTTCTCGAAATTAGGGGCAGAATTAAATATTAACCATAAAAAATTGTAAAGAAGTGGCAAGCGAAAATTAGCAGAAAGAGAGGGTGATAAATACAGTATTTCCTTTAATGGGCACTCTCCCCCTCCTAATATAGCCCCTCGAAACCTCGACTCTAAAAGTCTGTATCTCGGATTAGAGTCAATATTTTGCAAAGCTGTTTAATGCATTTTGTCAACTACCATTAATTCTACCGATTCCATTTGTTAGATTTTAGGTTTGCACACAAAAATTTTAAGATCGACTCAAAATTTTGTGGATTTCGGAGAGCTAAAAAATAAAGACCCAGAGACACGATTCGAAGAAATACGATCCGAAAATGAATTTAAGCGAATTATCCGACATTTGCGTGCCACGAAATTTGCGCGCCGACACTTGCGCGCGCTTATGCGTAATTAGTGCGCCAGAATGGATGTAGATAAACAAAAAAATAATAAACATACAGTCCACTCTCGATACAGTGTAGCTCGCGGGGATCGGAAAAATCTACACTATATCGAGGGTACACTGTAAGCCAGTTTGGCTTAGAGCTGACTAAATGAGGTTGAAAAAATATACACTATATCGAGATCTACACTATATCGAGGGTGCACTGTATCGAGAGTTGACTGTACCGTATTCACTCTTTTAACCGCCCATGGGCGTTTATTTTTCAACCCTTAAAAAATCGTAAAAAATATTTCGATGTTGAGATTTTTGGGTGCTTAACAAAAATTTAAAAAGTGGAATCAGGTAAACTCGTGGTAACTAAGAAAACGCAAAAAAAAACACATTTGCAAAAAATCTCAACCCCAAGAAACCAAGTCCCCTGCGCCCCCTTCGGGGCGCAGGGGGCTTGGTTGGTTAGAGATGCGCAAACTCACTTACCTTAGACATAATTCCGAGCTAGACTCTTGATCAAAAATGCATTAGAGGCTCTTTTTGCCAAGTCCCATGTTGAAAAACTTGGTAAAACAGGTAAAAAGTCAAAATTCAAAAGTGTCCAAAACTCAATTTTTATCGACCAGGGCCGGTACTCACCATCTTTTTACCCTTACCTCTACCCTTACCTCTACCCGTACTCACCATAATTTTCACCCTTACCTTTTACCCTTACCTCTACCCGTACTCACCATAATTTTTACCCTTACCTTTACCTCTAACTTTCACCCTTACCTTTTACCCTTACCTTTTACCCTTACCTCTACCTGTACTCACCATACTTAGAGGTAAAGGTAGAGGTAGAGGTAAGGGTAAAAAACAACAGGGAGGACCAAGGCATATTTTTACCATGGGTGGTAGCAGGGTAAACATTTTTACCTTCATCTCGATTTTCAAAATATTGTCCCGTAAAGCATTTCTAGAGCAATTTTAGTTCGCTGAACACGAATTTAACGTCCGTTTTTAATTGTTGGGCGTTTCATTGTTGTGCGGATTGTTGACTTTTGCTCGCTACTTTGAGACTGTGCTTTTTCTCTCACTCTATCGTTGTTTTTGTTTAGTTTTCGCAATGTTCACGGGAATGAATGATTGTGGAAATGAATGATGATCAGCCGCTGTATTTGTAAAAGTTGAAGGTAGAAATACAGCTAAGGGTAAAAGGTAAAGGTAATGGTAAAAGTTACAGGTAATGGTAAAAGGTAGAGGTAAAGGTAGAGGTAAAAATTGAAGGTAGAGGTAAGGGTAGAGGTAGGGGTAAAAGGTAGTGGTAAGGGTAAGGGTAGAGGTAAGGGTAAAAGTTAAAGGTAAAAAAAGGGAGAGGTAGGGGTAAAAGGTAGAGGTAAGGGTAAGGGTAGAGGTAAGGGTAAAAGTTGAAGGTAGAGGTAAGGGTAAAAGTTAGAGGTAAAGGTAGAGGTAAAGGTAAAGATGGTGAGTACCGGCCCAGAACTTAAAAATAATGTCTTTTTTGAACTTCTTGTTGTGTGGAAAGATTATTCGTATCTGTTATTGTCTTGACACGACATCGAGTCTTCTGTTGACTCGTGTCACACTGTTATCTATTGTCATCATTCATTCGTTCCGTTATAAATTATCTTGTTGGTTCGCTCTGCTCTCTCTCTCTGCTCTCAAGAACACAACAATTGGCGCAGTCAAATGGATTTGGATTAGCTCAAAACAATCCTCGAAGCTCAAGCTCAGATCCAAGCTCAGGCTCAGACTCAAATTCAAGCGCAGCAAAATCAGCTCTTTGTCCAATCTCTCAAAGAAATGTTCCAGGCCTTTGGTGGTGGTGCAGCTATCAATCATCAAGGTGACAATGCCCTTGGTGGCTTAGGGAACAACTTAGCCCTGCATCTGGTCTCATCACTCTCAGCTCGGATGGAAATGTTCGTATACAACCCAACATAGGATCTCACTTTCGACAAATGGTATGCCCGCTATTCAGTGCTCAGTGAAACAGATGGTGCCTCACTTCCGGACGAATAAAAGGTTAAACTTTTAGTTGACAAACTTTCCGACTGCGGTTTAGGAAATATGCCGATGCAGTCCAGCCGAAAGGTCCCTACGAAAAGGTCAAATTCAGCCCGATCCAGTGGATGAAATGAAAATCGACGCAACCTCTCTCTCTGAGGCTCTTCAATCTGTGGAATAAACTCAATCTCTGCCGATCTCATACAGGAACAAGCCAAACGGGAACAAGCTAAGCCAAGCTCCATGGGAAATTTACGGTGCAAGTCCTCTATGGCAACAAATTCAAACGTCGCGTCTCTCAACTTATTTGAAAAAAGGGAAGAACAGGAAGAAGGCTAATTATGCTTCAAACAGAATTATCTCTGCTCAAGTTCCTCAAATTGTCCTCAGTCAAGCTTTGCCAAAATCTCTTCAAGCTGCTCAACAGCCCTTGGTGGATCGAACTCAAGTGCCAGCTTCTCTCAACTCTTCTTCGCCGCGTTCTTCTGTGGCACAGGCGCTGCGTCGCTTTTCCAGACATCAGCAGCCTTTGATGGATCAAAATCAAATGCCAGTGCCTCTCTATCAAACTCTGCCACGCTCTTCTGTGGCTCCAGTGCTGTGTCGCTCTGCTCGACATCAACAGCCTTTGGTGGATCAAACTCAAATACGGCTATCTCTCTACAAATCTTCGCCGCGCTTTTATGTGGCTCATACGCTTCACCTCTCTGCTCCTCCTCGACAGCCCTTGGTGGTCCGCAATACGATGGCGAAGCCGCTCAATGAATATCCGCTTGTCTCTCCTATGGCTCGAGTTCTACGTCGCTCTGCTCGACCTCGCCAGTCGAGACAAGTGCTCAATATCCAGCCTGGTGGTAGCATATGGATCCAATGAAGCGAATCTAAAGAATCTGGAACTTCAAAGAAATCAATATATTACTCTCTATCTCATGTCTCCACTTGTGTAAGTCTCTTCTCTCTTGCTAGATCCTCTTATTTCTCGACTCAGAAGTATTAAAACTTTAAATCCCAAGCAACTCCTCCAAGGTCTGGCTCGCCTGTAAGTAGTCTAGTTTCTAGTTGCTTGGAGGGTGTCCCACTCTTTTGGTCTGGCTCGCCTTTAAGTAGTCTAGTTCCGGGACACCTATCTTTATATCTAAAACTCAATCGTTCATTTATCTATCGGGGATCTTAGCTAAGGGGGGGAGATGTTAAGTGGAAAGATTATTCGTATCTGTTATTGTCTTGACACGACATCGAGTCTTCTGTTGACTCGTGTTTCACTGTTATCTATTGTCATCATTCATTCGTTCCGTTATAAATTATCTTGTTGGTTCGCTCTGCTCTCTCTACTCCGCTCTCAGATCAAAACACTTCTGAGGCGATTTTGAGTCGATAAAGGGTGTTTTAAAACACTTTTAAAAAGTTGATTTGGGGGAGTATATACAAGTAGCGTCAAAATTTAATAAATTTAATGGTGAGGCAGTCGAAGAATAGAAACATTTACTTTTTATCGTTCTCCCATAAAAGTTGCCCCTTTTATTCCCTTCCCCTCCCTATTTTCTCCCTTCCTTTTTAAATTCAAAAGGCGCCAATTTGAACTTTTCAAATTTTGACTGAAAAACCATGGTTCGAAATTTTTTCTCTAATTCAAACAGCCGGCTTTTTCATGAAATCGGAGTCGAGAAACACGAGAGTTATCTCCTTCATCCGAGCACTCTGCGTGAGGGGGGGGGTGTGGATTCTATACTGCAACCAAATCAGGTATCTCTACTTATATACCTCTATTTTGAAATTTTTTTGAGAGTCTTGCTGAACACTTCTCAAACCTCCTTTTATCGTAGCTCGAAGCTTTTTCTCGTGCAATTTTTCTTGCTCTGTCGAATGATATACACTGACAACTACAAAAATGACGTATCACACTTTTTTTCCGTTAGTAATTTTCAACACTGTTTTTGAAAAAGAATACAATTTATCTTTGAACTAAAATTTTTACATTCATTGTCATAAATACCTCGATGATACCTTATTTCAAAGCCCGTGATCTGCGCTTTCGTTTAGAATATAAATCAGTAATATCAATAATAAATTTTGACGAGAACTGCCCTCTTGAACTTTCATACGCAAAAATACTGACTTAGTTGGTTCGTGGGGGCAGCTGACCCACAAATAGTGATTATCGTGTTCAGTGGGAAATTCTGCACCGGTATGTCCTCTTAAGACAATCAGGCATTCCAGTGTTGAAATAAAATCAACTGTTTAAGTTGCAAAATGTTGCCGCAATAATATTTATTCAAAAAATACATTATTACTTAAAAGTGATGAAAACGCTGGCGTTAGGCGAATTCATCGACACCGAGTTTATCGAAAATCCAATTCATGGACAGTTGAATTCATCGACACCGAAATAGTTGTGCTAAATTTATTATTTCATATAAAAGAAGAGATGCAGAGCTACAAAATCATGTGTTTGGAATAATTTTGAAATTTGAGAAATAATTCCTAACAATGGGCTAGAAAAGGCACTAAAGACCTTTGGACCACTAATCATGTTACAATATTCCAGTTGTGTCTTACAGTTAAATGATGGCCGGTTTATTAGAAGCTGCCGGTCAATTTGTCTGAGCCAACCAAGTCAATACTTTCTTTTACGCAACTTCAAATGAACAGAGCTACATAAAAAGGGACATTCAATGCTAAAATGTTTAATTGAAAAAAACTGTTTGTCTTTTGAAATTAGGGGAAATACCGTATTTCGGGTACCTCAAATTTGAGTCGCAGCAAAGCTGCTGCCAAAACTGCGATGAGAACATGTGTTTTGAGGCTGTTTAATGAGAAAAGTTAGTTTGTGATATAACTGGCGCACTGATTACGCATAACCGCGCGCGCAAAGGTCGTGGCGAATGAACACTCGATATAATGTACACCCGATATAGTGTACACGTAGATTCAAAGCCCGTGATCTGCGCTTAATTTAAATGACTAGAATGAACACTCGATATAGTGCACACCTCGATGTAGTGTTCACACGAAGCCGGTCCTCAGGGTGTACAATATACAGTCGACGCTCGAATCAACGCTAAAATAAAAAAGTGCTTAGAAAGTGTTGTTTTGCAGTGTTTAGCAAGACTCGCAAAAAATTCAAAAAAGGCTTTGGGCGCTACCCAGTTTCTATAATTAGATGTTAATACAGTACTGTTTCGTAAAAGTCAAAGTTCGCCAAAAACAATTAGAGGGTCGTTAAATCGAGGTTTTGGTTTTTTAATAGTAAAATTATTCAAATATTGAAAAAAGATCGGCGAAATCGGAATCCTTACGATATTTGCGACCAGACTGTCAAAAAAGAATCGCTAAAACATTTTGAAAATGGGGTTAAAAAAAGTGTCGGGCCCTAGGTGGGAACGAACTTGAGGTGGGGGTCGTTAAATCGAGGTTTGACTGTATAGCTTTCTGATTACATCAACGCTCATAAGAGTATATTATCTCATTTTGTAGAGAAAGAAATGCGTACTTCCATCGCTGGGCTGACCAACTTTTGCGCACGACATTTGCGCACCGAAAGTTAATTTTTAAAATATTGTAGGAATACATGGGCAATGATGTGCAAGAACCATTTGAAACGCCACCTAAACCAGGTGCGCAGAACAAGGGCTTTTGTATTGAGATTTTGCATGGGAGCGAAACAACCCAAACTAACTTTATTCAATCAAACGTATCAACAATAAGGTACAGTCAAACCTCTATATAGCATCCCACAAGGGACCGGCCCTGCCCGGATGCAATGTAGAGGTGGACGCAATATAGAGGGTCGATTATAGGTAATTCTTTGCAGGCCAACCAAACCAAAAAAAAAAAGCGGATGCAATAAAGAGGTGGATGCAATGTAGAGGGTTGCTATATAGAGGTTTGACTGTAGTAACTTATCAGTAATTATTAAGTCAACAGTCTCATCCCCAATTTTTTTCTACTTTGCAACCAGGATCTCGGTTTTTGACTTGAATCTCCGCTTTGACCACCTTTTACAGCTTTTCTAGTGTTTTTCGTTAAATTGAGAGCATTGGATACTGTCCAATAGCTACAAAGAAGAGATTCGATCTCCTCCGTGTTTGAACTTACCTTAGACTTGTTTCGGTGATAGTGCATTCTAAAGACTGTTTTGTTCGAAATTATTAAAAAAGTCGTAAATGATAGAGAAGCATAAAGTGATAAAGGGCTTGTTGCTAAGCACAGAGACAGCATTCTTATCATTCTTAACAACAAAGAAACGATTCTGTGAAGTTGAATGTAATGAAAGATCTAACTTATCAGTAATTATTAAGTAACTTACAGTATTTATTCTACAGGGTGTTCCAAAAAAAAATCCCTACGCTTCAAGGGCACCACCCGACAATTTTTTTATTTCACTTTTTTTAAACAATATGTCATTTTGTAGCCCTGGATTTTCTCTATCGAATGGTATATAAATATTTTATTACTGAAAAAAATATTTATAAATTGACAGAACAAAATTTAAAATCTCGATTTCAAATCTGGGAATATTCAGTTTTGGTTAAACTAAAGAATTCGTAACTTATTTTTAGGCTGCTTATTTATAGCGAATTTTTTTTCGCAGATGTCTCGAACACACGATTTTGTAGCTCTTGCTCTTCTCTTTCGATTGGTACATACCGTATTTCCTCTAATAGCTCCCCGGGGAGTTATTTTTTGAATACCCAAAAATCGGAAAAATTTGAGGTCGATCTCGAGATTTTTGGGTGAAAATTTAAAATCGAAAAAGCGAAATCGGTAGAGCTCGTGGGAGTTAAGAAAACGCATTAAACAGCTTTGCAAAAATTTTACTCTGGGCTGAGATATAGGTCCTCAAAGTTGGGGGGGGGGAGTTATTAAAGCAGGAGCAGCTATTAGAGGTACATGTAATACGGTAAGGATTTTGTGAACTTGTTCCGAAAAGTTGTTATTTGGCTCTTAACACATTTCAGGTCATTTTACAAGTTAACGAACGTATTTATGACACAATCTAATAATTTATCGGCAGTCTCTAATTACTCGACATCCCCTGCTTTGAAAACTTATAAATCAGAAGGGAATTTTTTCGACAAGCAATTTTTAATTTTTTTTAACCGTACTTATTCCGTTTGTGCGGTGATTGTCGATCTCTGGTTCGATTTCCGTGTCTGCTCTGTTATTTTTAATCATTTATGTTGATACACGATGAAAAATTTGAAAAATAATTTCGGAATAAAGAGAGTGTCCCGCGCGCATTTGAATTTTCCAAATTCCCATTGTCATCAACAAGTATGGTCCTTTAACGGCGATGGTCCTTTAAGTCTTTTTTAATGTACTCCGCCCTAAGTTTGATCCCCTATCAATAGGGGGGGAAGGGCTATGTTCAATTTGTGAATTTCACCTATTTGAGTGAAATTTTGGTGCAGGAAAGTATAATTAACAAGGTTATTGCCATTAAAATTTATAAAATTGTAAGAATGAATTGTAAACATAAAATGACCTATTTAGGCTAAAAAATTAAAAAAATTTCACCAAAATGGGGGAGGGCGAACGGAATAAGTACCTTTTTAACTCCCATGAGATCTACTGATTCCGCTTTCTCGATTTTCGGTGAGCACCGAAAAATCTCGAGAACAATCTCCAATTTTTCCGATTTAACAACCAATCGCATCGGATTTGATTGAACTGCTCACTAGACTAAAGAAAAAATCATAATGAGTACGTTAAATCTCTTTTGTAGTAAGATGGCCCTTTATCTCCTATTACTTTCTCTGTGAGTATTGTATAAGAGACGAGAACCGAGTAAAAATACAAAGCAAATCCGTATTCAGCACTACCCACCTTTGAAAACCTGTTGGTCAGCAAAATTTCAGAAAAAAATAAATAAAAATTATCAGAGTAAATCACTCTAGTGAGCCACTAGAATGAGCTACTCTATAAGACAGAGGTCAAGATTTTAAAGGAACAGAAGTGGTCCGAAATCGCAAAAAAACGCATCAGATCAAAATTTTCGAAAAAAACATAAGTTATGAAAAAGTGTTCGGAGTTTTGGAAATTTTCAAAATTTTTTTCATAACTTATATTTTTTTTGAAACATTTGCAGGCATTATCATATATAACTTTATGCTCTCAATTTTATGCAAATGTAGCCATGCTTACTGATGTAATTTCAAGTATCATGTCCACTAGAACACCGACCAAATGCAACTTCTGAAGCAGTTACAAAACTGAAAATTTTTACGAGAAAAAAAAATAATTTCGAAATTTTGATCAGATGTGTTTTTTGTCGGGTAGATCCGGGATAATTTCGTTTGGCATTGAAAAATCAAGAGGTTAAAAAGAAAAATTAAGTTAACTGAGGATCGAAAAATTCCATTTTCTAGTCAAAATACCCCCTCCCCATTTTTTCGTCCTCTTTTAAAACATGGGATTTGAACATAATTTTGTTAACTGGGGCCTACCGCATGAAGAAACTCTGGTATTCTGCTTTTTCATGCATCCATAGTCACTTTCGAGTGATCTGCGTCTGAGGTATGTGGGTGTGCGCATCTCAACTTCAAGCCCCGAAGAGGGCGCAGGGAGCTTGAGAGTTAGAGCTGCGCGAACTCACTTACCTTAGACATGGTTCTGAGCAAGGCTCTTGATCATAAAATGCATAAAGAGGCTCTTTTTGCCTCCCTCCAGTAACCGAAACAGGGTAGAATACCGGAACTCCTTCGGAATGGTCATCCCCTACTTTTTTCGATTTTTTTTTGTTTTTTTTCGAATTTTTTTTGTAAAATTACCCGCAAATCCATGTCCTTGGGATGGCAATAAAAAATTTTTTTTTTGTCGACAGCTCGGTGTTGCAATATCAGACGAAGTTGTGCAGAATTGAAAGTTTGATAAGCATCATCAATATCAGAAAATCGGAATCCCAAAGTAGGATTTATTAACATGATTTATTACATATCATATACGATGGAATACCAGACAATTATTTGTTCATAAAATTCCATAAACTTCTCTTACTTGCTTCCAGAAATAATAAAGACCGTCCTCACAGCCAAACTTCTTCATCCACAAGAACTCCAGAATGAATTGCTGGAAAAGTTCGCCTCTTTGCGTCCCATAGCGAGCCCAGTTTGCATGTTTGAACTTCTGCCACGTGCTTTCGATTGTCTGCGTGTGTACGTCATCCGGATCAACGAAATGCAGCGAGTGGTTAATCTCAAAAAAGCAGTACAAAAGGACACCTAAGATCGTTAAACAAACAAAAAACATGAAATCCCCACAAATGCAAAAACCAACAGTCAAATGCGTATATTCGGGATAATTGCGAAATCTTTTATGAGCCGACCATCCGTCAGAAACGACGATTGAACCAGGCAAGACAAAGCGCTCGACAAGGCCGAGAAGAGTTCAGACGTTTCTCACAGCAACCGGAATGATAAAGCACTCATCGCAGTTTCCTCGTTCAACTTCGCCGAAATACCTTAAATTTGGCGCTTTTTTACTTCGGGAACTTCCACAAAACCGGCAGTAGTAGTTTTAAATTTATACCATTGTTGATTGCCAGACTGTTGATCAATTGGAACGCGCCCTCTGTTGTACTTGCGCCGAGTCAAAACCGTCTCATCGATTTCCACGATCTTGCCGGGGTCGCCCAATTTCACAGGATGACGGATGAAGAATTCAACGCAAATGTCCCGAAACTACCTGCGATAGTGTGCCCTGCTTTCAGACGAAACGGTTGAACCGTCATTGCGACGCATTTCACGCTGAATAAGCACATCTGTAGCCATTTGATGCACCCAGAATTATGAGAACAAAAATATCTAAAAGCTAACAGTAAAAAGCGTCCAGACGGATAATTGAAATAAACCTCTTTATGATCTAGCTTAGCATTTTCAAAGATGGTTCCATGGAAGAAACCGATTTGACGCTTGCATTTCTTAACACCACATTGAAAGATTTGCTTGCTGTTGGATCACTTGCAGAACTTCATTTCCTTGCCACAGACGCACAGAGGATTCAGATGCAGAACACCGATCATCTGAAACCATTGCTGGAATTGGTCATCGGATCTCTCACTCACAAGCGGCATCAGTTGTAAGAGATTGAGGCCGCGCAAAGTTTCCATTTGAAATTCTGTGTAAGCCTAAGACAAGAATTAGAAGGGGAAAAAAGTGTTGATGTACAATAGACCCAAAATAATGATTTCTAAATTTTCTATTGCCATCCCAAGGACATGGATTTGCGGGTAATTTTACAAAAAAAAATTCGAAAAAAACAAAAAAAATTCGAAAAAAGTAGGGGATGACCATTCCGAAGGAGTACCACACTTAAAAATAGTGATATTGCCCAAATTTTTTTTTCTGAATATCGACATTTTATAAAGAAAAATTGGTGAAAACACCTTTTTATATCGTCTTTAACGTGTAGGAAATGCTTCAAAATGGTTAAAATAGTGTTTAGAAGAAGTTCAAAAAAAATTTATTTGGGGGGGGGGGTGTTTATACTCCGGCACGGTCAAGTTGGCATATTGAAATTTCCGTTTTTGGAAATCTTTGATATAGAAGACCACGAATTTGTAGGTTTTTTTGAATTATTGGTCTTTAAATTGATAAGTTACTCTAGTTATTCAGTTAAATATTTCTTCGATCGTTTATTTCGAAGCATTATGCTAGCAAATCGTTGACAGCCACATTCATAACATGTTTTTTTCATCCAGCTTCTGCGATTCACTCCATCAACTAGCTATTTTTTGCTTCTCAACCATTGAGTTATGCAAGTGGACGCATAGATTTATTATGTCCCGCTTATTTTCAACTTTTTTGTGATGCATCTCTGCTGCCTGCAAGCAGTTTGTGTTCATCAACGCTTCAAATCAACTTTTTTCTGGCTGCACTAATTAGTAGGAGCAGTGGCCGGACTTTGATTGACTCTTTTTTGCTCCACCAACGATTAATCTCACAGCTCTTTATGTGTGGTTGATTTCTACTGGTTCAGCACCACCAACTGGCTTGACAACAACAACGGCGATCATGATAACCCACTGCTGATTTCTGCTGCAAGGATAAAGCAAGAAAAAGGAGAAGGAGAGAAGCGCGTCACATTCGATTTTCACCGGGCATAGCCTCCTCCCCCTCCAAGGAGGGGGCGCCACCAAATTTCTCTCATATAAAAGAGATTAGATAAGGCACTCAGGAGTAGTAGAAGCAGCCTGCGGGAACTTGGTTGGATTGGTGGAAGTTAAAGGAATGAGTAAAGCAAAGGTGTTGCCTGGGTGGAAGATGGATTTTTCCTTTTCTTTCTACAATGTTCTTTTGCGTGATATAAATTCTATTTTGTAGATATTCGCTTTTTTAATTTTATTTTATGTGATGTGTTTGTAGGTCATTCAACAGAGAATGCAGGAATCGGACGGGCGTATCAAGGCCTACAAGTTTGTGGCCTACTCAGCAGTCACCTTTAGTGTGGTGGCTGTGCTCTCAGTAGTGGTCACCCTGCCCATGGTCTACAACTATGTCAACCATGTGCGCCGCAAATGCACCACGAGATCAGCTTCTGCAAGGTATATTAGTGGTTAAATGTAGTTGTTAAAGACTTGACCTTAATCTTCAGGGCTCAGCCAAAGACATCTTCGTTGAAGTCAACCACATGAAGAATGCACCAGAAGGAGCAGCCCACAACAGAACCGCCCGTCAATCTGGCTATGGAGCTGTGGTCAACCCAGCTCCATCTTGCGATGGATGTTGTCTGCCTGGGCAGCCTGGACCTCAAGGAGCTCCAGGAAAGCCCGGAAAACCAGGCAAACCAGGTGCCCCAGGTAGCCCAGGAGCCCCAGGCAAACCCCCAACAGCCCCCTGCGAGCCAACCACTCCTCCACCATGCAAACCTTGCCACAAGGACCACCCGGACCTCCTGGACCACCAGGATCTCCAGGAGACCCAGGAGAGGCTGGAACCCCAGGAAGACCAGGAACTGACGCTTCTCCAGGATCCCTGGACCAAGAGGACCACCCGGACCACCTGGAGAGGCTGGACCTCTCGGACCACCCGGAGAGCCAGGAATCCCTGCGCAGAGCGAGCCACTTACCCCAGGAGAGCCCGGAGAGGCTGGAGACCAAGGTGTGCTTTTGAATAATTAAGTATGATCTGAGGTAGCTTAACCATGCAACCATCAAAGCACACTTAATTCTCCCTTATTCATCGCTGTGATATTGAAACCATTCCACTTTTCAGGACCTCCAGGACCACCCGGACCACCAGGAGCTCCAGGAAACGATGGCCCACCCGGACCAGCTGGACCCAAAGGAGAATCTGGACCAGATGGAGCCCCAGGCTCAGACGGTCAACCAGGTCCTCCAGGACCAGCCGGAGGTGCAGGCACAGCCGGAGAGAAGGGTATCTGCCCCAAGTACTGCGCTATCGATGGAGGAGTCTTCTTCGAGGATGGAACTCGACGATAAGTGCTTTCCTACTTGGAGCCTTCTTCTATTTCTACTTCACAACAAATTCAAAACGATTCAAAAGTTTAATGGGGCTTTTTGTTAGAATAGGCGGACATATAGATGTGTGGGTTTGGGTTGCGTGCAATTGATGGAATACTTTAATTTGCTGCCTGAATTCTAATAAAACTTAAACCAAATATATTTTGTGATGTGAATTTGCTCTTTCGACATTTCAGCACACATAAACAATTTGGTCAATAATTTTAAATATGGTGTAATCTATGATTACCGTATTTTCTCTAATAACTCCCGGGTTTCAGGATTTGAAATCGTGTTCTTGGCATTGTGTTTTTGAATCACTTTTTGAAGACTGCTCTCAACTTAGCACTTATTTTGTAGCTCATCTCACTCGCTACAAAATTAGTGCTAAGTTGCCTGAGAGCAGTCTTCAAAAAGCGTGTCAAAAACACAATGCCAAGAACACGATTTCAAATCCTTAGACCCGGAATTATTAGAGAAAATACGGTATCTGAACAAAGATTCCTGTCTTTATTCATTCCGCAATCTGACCTATTTTTGGCTTCTACTTAGACTCAGGATAGACTATTGTATATAATGACGGAGTCAAACAACTTTTTATTACTTTTTTTTTCAGTAAACATGTTCGCGTCCGTCTTAACGTAATCTTATTTACTAGCCAAAAAAGGGGTGAAGACATAAAATAAGCCGGCTCGAGAAATAGAGCTCATTTCGTTTGGCTTCACACCAATTTTTCTTTCTCTTTAACTGTTTTTCAAGTCCTGCGTGTAATTCAGGGCTCCCAAGTCAAAATTGTCTAAAATCAGTACTTTGGGTCAAAATTATCCAAAATCGCTAAAAGAGTGTTTTTCACAGGTTTTTATTGCATATTTAAAACCAATGAATCAAAGTCAGCCAAATGCTGAGAAATTAAATTTTTGGGAGCCCTTGTATCGAAATATACTTTTAGAAAAATTATTGTTTTTTTATATTTTTCTTCAAACCTATATTTAATTTTTTTTTGTTCAAGGACAAGTCTTGATCTATTTTTTTGGCTCACAGTGAAATCACTCTTTTGCTTAATTTCAGTTTGCTCTTGTAAATTTGTCCCTAGGACTTTTAAAAAAGTAAAAAACTTAAATGAAAAACGATATTTAGCCCTGAAAACTCTAATTGAAGACCCACAAGCCAGACAATTATTTTTGAAAAATGTCGAAATCAAATTTACAGAATCTTTGCATCAATTGTTATAATTGTTTTAATTATTTAGCAATTTGAATGGTGAAATCAAACCATATTTGATTTATGGGTTTTAAATTCTTGGTTTGGAAAGCGGATAGAGTTGTTCTTATTCAAGCTGAATCAAACCCGTTTCACAATCAAAGGAGTAGAATAAACTCTCGATTAGTGATTAGAGAGAATCGCTTTATTGTCTGGATTGTCTTCCAGTTACCACTTGATTTTAATCTCCTTGGATGGATGAGCTGATGGTGGGTGGTGACGTTGTCTTCTTCTTTTTTTCTTTCTTCCTAATGATTGGAGAAACTGATAAAAAAGAAAGCAGAATAGACAAGAGAATTCTGGAGAAACTTGCGAACTTTCTTACTTATGAAAAGGAAAATTTAATAGTCATTGACTATCTTTATGATATTGAATTCGATTCTAAAACTGAACAAGGCGCAGTCGAGGGACCACCCAGGGATATTTCATATTGAGGGGTATGCTATATCAAGGTCAAATTTGTTACTTTTGTTTGATCGAAAAACCAAATATGACTTTTATAGGTAGAAGTTGCAGGGAGTGGTGTTTTATATCGAACTTGATTAAAATAAAAACTATTGAAAATATGAACCGAGAGTCGATTATATGACGTCCTCAGTTATAAGTAGGTTATAAGTGGTGTAGTACTGGTGGCAAGGGTGATAGGAACCCTGAGATATTTCCCGAAAGTGTGTAGTCCCGAAGTGTGTTTTCCCGTAGTAAAGTGTCTCGAAGCAAGGCTGTGGACTTGCTGGTGGCTAGCACTTAGGGTGGTAGGCTGTCCCGAGCAATCTGGATAGAGCTAGCGAAAATTCCCGTAACCCCGTAGTTGGTGCGTGGTGTCTCGATGGTTCTGCAGCTCGATATCCCGCAGCTCTCGTTGGTGGCACTTGGTGTTCCAGGTGTAAGCGCTTGGATTCTCCGAGGGCGTCGAATCTCGTTTTACGGTGCGAGGGCGCACCTGGTGGCTGGTGATAGGTCTAAGGATTTACACGCTGATTTACTGAACTCCGGTCGCACCACGTTGTGCCAAAAACGAATGTTTTTACTCAAGGATACATTTTCGGCCAATTTTTCTATAACTTTTACTGATATCATGCTTAGACGCAAAATTAAAAAATAGCGATTATAATTATCAGTTTTGTCACATCCCGTCAAAAAGTTTAATCAAAAACCTATTATAATCCACTATAGCTGTCCGTGGTTTTATGGGACCGAATCCTTCAGCCTCTAGCAACATCAACTCTTACCCCTTTTTAAAACGCGGTAATTACTTCAACTCACACAACTACAGTACAATGCTTTTCTTTATTCGATTACAAACAACTTTTCCCAACTTTTTCCCGATTTTTCCCCAATTTGATTTTTCCCTAATTCTCCAATTTGATTTTCCCAATTTGAATTTCCCCACTCTGCTCCTGCCCAGTTCTGCGTTGGCGACTTTTTCGTTGGCGAGTTTCGCCGTTGGCGAGTTTTTCGTTGGCGAGTTTTGCCATTGGCGACTTTCTTCGTTGGCGAGATTTGCCGTTGGCGAGATTTGACGATGGCGAGTCTTTTGCGTTGGCAAGTTATGGCGTTGGCGAGTTTGTTGCGTCCCGAAATTTCTTTCAAATTATTTTTTTCGTTGCGCAAAAGATTTCAAATATAGCATAAAGTGTTCACATCTAAAAAATAGTTAAAAAGCGGTTTAAACTTTTGAAAAAAAATAATTCGAAAATGTAATTCACATAATCAGGCTCGCATTCAATTTTCACGAATTGCTGTGCATAGAAGTATCATGCTCTTTTGAACCGACTGTGTTTTCATCGTTAAACAGCAACTTTCAATATTAGATTCAAAGTTTTGAGGCGAGTTCGCTCCAATTCGCTCCAAAATGCTTAATGGCGTTATATTAGGGCAGGGCGGTTGTAGTTTTGAGAGTCGAGATGGAGCTCATGTCTCACAGCAGGGTTCCGCTATAACGCCATCCCAATATAGCTCCACCTATTTCCTTAAAAATTTGGTTGGTTGACAGATAAATACCACAAAGTGAACCGCAATATGACGCCATGTTGAGGCAGGCCCGAGCATAGTTGCGCGGGCGCCGGCGCCGCTGGTCAAAATGAGCGCTGGGAGCCGACTCGACAATTTTTGAGCAAACCTGATAGTTTGTGGGTTCCAGCGTTGCCGATAACTTTTTTCGAGACTGTCAATGACTTAATTTTAGATTGAAAAAACTTATCGGTGACACGTGCTATTCCCGCAGATCCTAAGAGTGTTTTATAACAAAAACAAAGAAGCCGGCCCCCGTGCAACTATGCTCCCGAGCATAAATGGACTCGACTATAATCTTTTTAATAAACGTTAAAAGTGAAAAAAAAGAATTGATAAACCAATGCATCAGCCAAACTAGCACCCAATTTTGCAATACTTTTTCATAGCTGGGTGTCCTTTATTAAGCTTCTGCTTTACCCGTTAATTAAGGTCTAATTTATGTCATGATCGAAAACCAATATTACCCTGCATAAAATTTAAATAAAAATTAAAAATTTAAATTATTTTATAATTAAATCTATAGGCTCAAGTTTTTTTAAGTATCACAGATCATTTGGCTAGTGAAAAAGGTGTAGGTGGAGGTATTGGAAGGAGATGACTGTCATCTGGTTCCACTACAAACATCCTGCCAATATAACTGTCTCCAATCTTGAGCCAGTGCAAGTCTCTGTTCATGTCCACAAAGTACTTGAACACATTCTTGCGCTGAAGAATCAAACAAATTGTAAGCATAGCCAGACCAACCAGCAAGAAAATGGATCCTGTCAACAGGAATAGGAACTCTTTTTGCTATAAATTACAAAAATTGAATTCGAGGTCAGATAAATGACTCGAAATTACGTTGATGACCACTATAAGGCCACTCACAAACAACATCAGTCCACACACAAACAGACCAGCTAATGTTAGAACGGTTTTAGGAGAGCTGGGTGTCTTTTTGCGAAGCTTGATCTCACTCTAAAATTTGTCAATTATATTAATGTTAAATGGTAGAAAAGTCTAGTGTACTTTCAAAATTTTTATTTTTTTTAAACATTTTTTGGGGTATATGCAGGGTTCACAGATCGAAAATCGCAAAAGCAGGATTTTGTTTCCAAAAGCAGGAATTTAAACCAAAAAATCTACAAAAAGCAGGAATAAGATGTTATAAAATGCTTTGAGATGTGCGAAAATTCCTGCTTTTTCACGGACAAAAAGCAGATTTTAAAATAAAAAAGCAGGAAATTCCTGCTAAAGCAGGACATTTGTGAACTCTGGATATATGTTTTAATTTTTTTGAACTTTCGGTAATTTGGATCGACGGAATTGTTAAGCATTCGAAAATCGCGACCCACTCTGGAATAAACATGATAAAGTACCCTTTTTAGAATCACCTTAAAAAGATTTCGGTATGTTTTACCCATTTTTTAGCCGTAATTTCTCCTAGAAATAATGAACGAAAAAAGCCTAGGTATAGCTGACTTGGCCTAGTGGAACTATTACACTTGGTAACCCCCCAAAAGGTCAAAAAATTTTAAAATGAAAAAATCACGAAATTCATGCCAGGATAACTTTTTTATTTCTTTGTTATTATCTTCAACCACATAAACCTATGTACCGCAACGAATTTATTTTCCACAATCAGGTGCATGGATACAATAATGAAACCTCGCTCCAAAAGTAAATAAGTGTATCCAGATCCCCCTTCTTTTGAGATCATCCGTTATTATATCTAGTCAGAAACATATTCACAAAACCTTAAAGTCCAATACACAATGAAAAAACATTATTATCAATCAAAATAAGGTTCTATAACAATTATTGTCAGCGAAAATTAATCTTTACCAAAATTGTGATTTTTTGACCTTTGAGTCAAAAAATGGGTCAAAAAAATCAGGGTCAAAATTTTTTTGACATTTTTTACCAAATGCAAAAGTTCCGGTCAAACTAGTGCTAGTCCTATAGCTCAACGTTAATTTGAAGTTATCAAAAATATGGAAAAAAAATATTTCAGAAAATTTAAAAAAATGTAGTAAAAGGCCTTGGCGCTACTGCAATATATTTTAACAGCCCCCCCCCCTCCAAACGTCACTGGTTTTGACACCATATTCATGTGAAGCATGATCGATTTGCATTAAAAATGATTCATACAGGGTGGCGCAAGAAAAAAAACATGACAGTTTTGGCCAAAAGGCCAAAGGTGTGGATGCAGTGCAGACAAAAAAGGATAATTGTGGGCTGCCTTTAGGCCCAGGGCCAAACCGTAATAATTTCAGCTTCTTCCAAAAAAAAGTATGTTTTTAGGTACCCTTGAAAATTATTGGGGCGAGGGGGGGGGGAGGAGAGGTTATAGTCCAGTAGCTTTTTTGGAGAGGTATATTCCAGTAGAGTCTAGGCCTCAATTTGAATTCTCTTATGGTAGAAAACATACTTCGAATTTTGTAGAGTCCATTAGCCTACAAAAGGTCAAGCTCAAAAAGCTAGCTATATCATTAGATAGAATGTTTATTTTTTAAAGAAAGCAATACTAGCTGTTTTCAATCAATGTCCAAGAATGTTGATTCACTTGCTATAAAATGTAGGCGCCTAGTATTGCTTGAGGCAGTTTTTTGCTTTTCCTTCAAAATATATTTTTGCTTCTTTTGATTTGTCGTGTGAACTTTTTGGGTAAAAATTTGTTTGAAATTTAAAATTAGGCAGATGATCGCACATTTGTGTCGAATTATCCTAAAAATAATAAGATTACACCTCTGCACTAGTTTGGCTAAATTGAACAAAAAACATCTCTACCAACATTCCCCCAGCTGAAGGACCATACTTGTTGATGCAAATGAAAATTTGGCAAATTCAAATGCGCGCCGGACACTTCTCTTTCGTCTCGCACTCTACTCTTTGGATTTATTTCGAGCGACTCAAAAGAGAAGTGTCACGCGCGCATTTGAATTTGCCAAATTTTCATTTGCATCAACAAGTATGGTCCTTTAAATCCTGGACTCTTCCACTATATTTTCTTCCTAAATGATCCAACATTCTTGAATCTTAAATTTGGATAGGGAGTCTGAAGACTTGAATCAGCTTTTTTTTGAAAATTTTTTTACTGATTGTGAATTACTAATGATGCGAAATGAGATAGATTCCAATCGAGTGGGCCGTTTAGAACTCACGTGTTTTGAGAGGTTTTAAAAATTCAGAGCTTTAGTCGTCGTGCGGTTTGGACTTTCATAAATCTATCAAAAGGGGGACGAATAAAACCTTGGAATAATTTAGTAATCCGAACTTTAGTAAAATGACTTTCGGGCAACCTTTTTCTGGCAACTATTTTACTGTTTTTTTTTCAAAAAATATTACAGTAGTGAAGACAGGTGTTTCCATATCTTGCAGAGAGTCTCTTCTGGCAGTCGAGTACCTCCTCTTAGGATACACCAAATTGCTTTGACTTTTCATGGATGGTGAGTTTGCCTATAAAAATCCATTATATTAAATGAAAATTATCAAATTAAAATGTTCAACTCTTGATAAAGGAGCTGGAGATAAGGAAGGCGTGAAGGTCAAGCCATCCAAACACACTGATTTACTGGCACTATTGCTTCTATACAGCTCAGTGTCTGTTTGCAGGCCTGTTACATCAATCGGCACAGGTTTTCTTGACTTTTTTGCACTGTTTTGGCTTTGGTCTTCCACAAACTGGATCTTCGGCTTCTTTTTGAAAGAATCTGCATCTTTGTTTTCCGGCTGAACAATAATCGGGGCACGACCCCGATTTGCCATACTTGTGAGGCAAGTTGGGTGGTTGGAAAGTTGTGGAAAAGGCTAATTTTTTATATTCATCATTCAAATACCTGCTTTTTTCTTTTGATGCACACACACAGGGCTTGACTAAGCATGAGGGGCAAGAAGCAGATCGATTGAAAGACAAACAAAAGTAGCAGTAGGGTCCCCTTGCTGCCTTATTTGTCTTCTGCAGCACTTCTTTGTGCCTCTCCGCCACACACCTGTCTTCCTTATGCAATTGTTGTGAGGCTTGTGATAGCTGAAAAGTTGAAATGCACCGGAAAGTATTGTTCCTTTGAAATATAGTATTTATAAGAGTATTTTGAACAATTTTATGTAAAAAAGAGGCTTGAAAATTACCGACTGCGATGTGAACAAAACTTGAGTTGGAGTAGCAACAGGAGTATCGGAATTCTAAATTTCTTCAAATGCCCTATAAATTTAAGTGTGATAAAAAAACTAATCAAACTTTTTCGATTGTTTTTTCCATCTTTGTTTTTAGACAGGGTTCTCATCTCGAAATATTAAAATAGAGTATACTTGGCCAAATAAAGTACAATTTGGTCATTTTTCGGCAAAAAGTTCCATCTTATCTAGTGCTTATTAACCTTCGATCGCCAAAAAGAAAGATTTTGATCTAAAATTTCAAAAATTCTGAAGATTTGTGGTCCTAAATAACGTACAAATCTTAAAATGAAGCGCAGATGAGAACCATGTTTTTAAGGCATTTTTTGAAGAAAATCTGAAGAAAATTTTAATCCAATTGTATTTCATGCACAAGTTTTGATCGTATTGCATCACCAAGTTGTCAACAAAAAAATGAATTTAAAACGACATTTAACAAATAAGAAGTTTGGATTGCGAAAATCAAATTGAGGCTATTTTCTTAACAGCTTGAACCAACCCTTGAGACCAACCAAATCTGCAGGACATTCTTTTAGTATTAAAAGTTCATTGAAATCTGAAAAAAAATGGATGGAAAGTAATAAATAAAGCATAAATTTTATTGATTTAAAACCCCTGGTTGTGCAACGACTAGCTAGAATTCAAAAAAAAAGGTTTGAACAAAAAAAATAAAAAAATCTATAGTAAGTTCTTAACCATTGGCAGCTCAGCAAAACCTTGGGCTCGATCAGGGGACATCTTTGTGGAGATAGGACAAAAGCCATCTACGTATGCTATATAACTTTAGGTTGCTGTGCAGACGGTTACAGAAAAAAAGAATCGCGAACAATATCAAAGCTAAAGAAGCAGAGAAATGTTAGCTAAATTTAGAATCGATGATACTTATGACCATGCTGAATTTTTTTGGGAGATAGATTTTTTCGAGTGTGTTAACGACACAGATGGTTGCTTGCGCTTGCCTCTGCTCAATCACTTGGTCTAATGTACAGAAAATGGGCAGAGAAATAAAGAATTGGTGTTTGATAAGTATGAGGTAGCTTGGTACCATTGTAGACTTCGTATTTTGTATAATTGATTTTAAATTTATAAATCCTGTCTGTAAATTATTCTAGCTACTTTGAAATTTTAGTCCCTTTGGAAGTCTTTTTTTCTTAAATAAGTAGAGTTGTAGAAATTCCCGGACATATAGAAAACCCGGGAATATTCCCGGAAACATTGGGAATATTCCCAATATAGAGGAAATACCGCGAAACCTGGGAATATTCCCAATGTTCCCGGGAATATTCCCGGCAATATTCCCGGGAATATTCCCATTGTACAACCCTATAAATAAGAAATAGGATATCCACCAAATTTAAGCTGCTGTCTATTTAAGCTGCTATTTATACAAAAGAATTAAAAAATATCAAAATATAAATTAACACTCGGCGGAAGTCGAACTCGAGACACGGTGTATCGAGTTGGTGTATTGAGTTGATGTATCGAGTCGCAACTGTATCGAGTTGGCGTATCGAGTCGCAACTGTATTGAGTTGGCGTATCGAGTCACAATGTGCATCGAGTCGTGTGTCAGTCATCTCAGTTCCACATAGCGTACCTTTCATTTATCCATTCGTCTCAAAATGACTTTGGCAAACTTCGTTTGGCAGTTTTCGGGGCCGTATGTACTTTAGGAGGGCCACCGAATTTTTCTCACTTTTTCTCTAAAATTTTTATGTTGAATTTTTACGACTAATATTAATTTCGATAACCTATATGAATACTAGATAAGTAATTATGGAAATTATGTTGATTTTAGTTTTGCGAAATCCTACGTTTGCTAATTTTAGTTTTTGCCAATTTTCCCCTAGCCCTCTAAAGGTCACAAAAGTATTACAACTGGCACTCCGAAATTCTAAAAACAACTTCATACCAATATCATGGTTTCTTATAACTGACCCATGGACCATGAGTCCTTACTATAATTTTTGTCAGCCTTTAGAGCTGGTGAGTCAAATTCATAGGGGAGTTGGGCACGCTCTACAAAATTACGCGGAACAAAATTTTTTTATCGAAATTTCCCAGGACACAGTAAGGGTCTCTCCCTTGTGTAATATCCACATGGTTAGTCACGTGGGCGAAAAGATCAAAGTCATTTAAAATCAGCACTTTGATGCAAAATCACCAAAAATAGCTGAAAACACTGATTTTTAGTTTCTCGTGCATTTTAAAGCATCTTCTACAGCTCTATATGTGTTAGAATTCATCCCGAAAATTTTGCCTTGGTCCCCTTGATGTTTTTTTCGCAAAAAGTTTTTAGTCTCGATAACCATTTTTATTTATTTCATTTTATTTATTCACACTTGATTATACAGTCAAAGCTCTATATAAAAGGCTCATCCCAAATACATCGTCCCCGCTTAGGGTCCGACACTTTTTAACCCATTTCGAAGTATTTTGCTAGTTATGTTTTTACAGTCTGTTTCCAAATATTGCAAGGATTCCAATATTGCCGATAATTTCTTAACCTTCACCTATTTTTTTAAAAAGGTGAACGTTATACATGGTTTTTGCTTTTTTGAAGAGAAATATTATAGGTTTCTGAAAAAAGATCGGCAAAATAGGGATCCTTATGATATTTACCAGACTGTAAGAACAGAACTAGCAAAATACTTCAAAAATAAGGTTAAAAAAGTATCGGACCTCAGGCTGGAACGAACTTTTTGGGTGAGCGTTGACTGTAATGCAAAAAAATTACAAAGATGGTAAAAAATATTTTGCTCAGTCCCTAAACCTTATTTTTGTTTCAAAAAAATTTTCTATCGCCCTCTTACGAACGTAAATAATTTTTATGTTTTTTCATTTATTATTATTGAATATAATATATTTAGGCTTAGGCAAGGGTATGACTTTAAGAAGAAATTTTCTTCAATAAAAGAATAGGGTGATCAAAGCAATTTTTTGGACGGGTTTGAACACATGTAAAATCTGCCATATACTGAGAAATCAGCCTACTTGGCAACCCTAGTTCAAGCAGTAAAATTCTCGAGTCAAGAATCTTGACAAAAACGTGTAAAAAATAGTGATTTAGAATTTTTTTTTACTCTAATTTGACCTCATCTTGTAAACAAAGTTATTTCGGGCTTACTACGCATGTGTTTGTTTGATGTTATCTGTTTTTATCTTGCACTCTCCTGTTTTTAAGTGATCTATCTGCCTCAATGCTTATTTAAGCATTGATTCTTGGCCTTTCACGTCTGGTTTTATTTTCCACGTGGCTAAAAACATCTACCCATCTTTATGTTTTATTTTTTCGAGCCACCATTTACAACAACTATTTTGTTTAGCTAAAAAGTAGGCAACAAAAATTTGTTTTTCCTACTGTTTCTCAAAAACAGCAAAACGTGGCGCCAAATTCAAACCTTTTTCTGGAGGTGCGGAGAAGCAGAAAGACGGCTAGCAACACTAACTCACACACCTTAGCTGGCATTTTACTCCACTTCTGATGTGGAGAGGATGCACCACAAACTCAGCTGCTCCATTATTTGGGCACTTTTATTCACGTGTTGCGTGGATTATATTTGTTTTTGTGAATACTTTGGTTCTACATACAGGTTAACTCATTTTCAATGCTCAAAGTTTATAAATGTCTTAAAATGTATTTTATTTGGATTCTGTCCTGACTTTTTGAAGGGGCGCCTCCTGAATTTTAACAACTTGACTATGTTTTTTTGGTCTCATCTAGTAAACCAAGTCACGGAGGCAATTTGGTTTAATAAATGTATTACACGCAAAAAAAGCAAAGGATAATTTTAAAGGCGGCTGTTTAAAAAATTAGGACAGGTCGAAAAAATCTTTTTACTTGAATCGTTTTTACTTTCAAATATCGGGAAATTTCGGGCTTAAATCATAAAATATATTTAGTGTTTAACCAAAATTGAAAGAGCAATACAGTAGAACCTCTCATTAACATACTCCCCCATTAACATACACCTCTCATTAACATACGGCTGGTTAAGATCTATTTGGTCTGATCATAGTGATTTCCTTATTAACATACTCTCCCATTAACATACACCTCTCATTAACATACGTTAATGGCAGTTTTGACTGTACCGTATTTTCTCTAATTATAGACCCGTCTCTAATTATAGACCCCCCTAATTTCAAGTGGTCTGAAATTTCTGTTTTCATTAACTTTTAAAGCTCTGTAAAAAGTGCCTGTGAGGGATTTTAAAAATCTAGCAGGCACTTTTTACAGAGCTTTAAAGTTTAATGAAAACAGAAGTTTCAGATCACTTGAAGCTTGAAAAAATCGCCCAAGTCTAATTATAGACCCGGGTCTATAATTAGAGAAAATACGGTACATAGATATTTTTGAAAAATATAAATATGCAAACAAAAAACACAACATTTTTAAACCAATTAATAATGTGATTTTGGTAGGTCACTCTATGAACGATGAAAATAGCTCTGCGGCAGCTGATTCACATGATAATTATGAGGTTTTTTTGTTTTAACTAGATCTTTTCGGGCACAGTTTTTTTGCCACCACAAAGCTTTTCTGCAGCTAAAAGCTTCTTTTTGCCGCTAATCGTACATACCAGGATTTATCGGTGTTTTTTTATTGATTTTTTATTTTTGCATCAGCATGTAGCCCGGAATCTCTAGTTTCCAATGAGCTATCCACTGACTTGATGTAGTTATGAAAAGCGCGAGAAATACGTGTTTTTGTAAAACAATTCCTGTCTCTTAAAAACGGGTATTTCTCAAGCTTTTCATAGCTACATCAAATCAGTTGATAGCTCATTAGAAACTGAAGACTCTGAGTTACATGCTGATGTAAAAACAACAAATTTACAACAAAAAAACACTGATAAATACTGGTTTGTACGATTAACGGCAAAAAGAAGCTTTTTAGCTGCAAAAAAATCTTTTTGTCCCCAAAAAAATTTGCCCGATTTTTTCAAGATATTTTTTGGAAATCTTCAATAGATTAGTTTAAACATTTCAAGGTACTTATGCTGTTTGGTCCCGACCGTCATTTTGAGACTAGAGATATTATAAATAATTATTTATTACACAGTTTATCACACAGTTTACACAGTTTAAGATTCACACTCATACAACGTCATAATTTGGGACCACAAATGGAAAATTCACAGAAGGTTTCATCGGACCAATTTAGAAGTCTCTCATACAGATCTTCTATCTTCCATTTTCTAAAAGCGCAAAAAATAGCAGCGGTAAAAAAAAGCACCAACCAAAAAAAGAGACAAATAACACAGGAATGCGACACACAACAAAACGGCCCAACAATTTGTGCAAAAATGTCAAAAAAATGACGGTCGTGCCCAAACAGCATAAGTACTCATTTTAAATTAAAAAGCAATAATTTTCAGGCAAATGACTACCGAAACCTGCTTACTAGCGAGACAATCAAACAAAAGTAATAGCTAAATTTAAAAAACAATGTCTCTTTTTTGACATGGCGATCTGATTAGCGCTCCCCTCTAATTTGGGGGTCTGCATGTTGAGGTTGAGTAAATAATGTTTTTTGATTTTCTTAAGCCTCACAAGCTGTACCGATTCCGCTTTTTCGATTTTGGTTGAGCAGCCCGAATCTCGAGGTCAACCCAAAATTTTCCCGGTTTCGAGATTTCAAAAATAAGCACCCTAGGACGTTTATATTAGACAATACGGTATTCGAGTGCGTGCGACCGCTATGTCAAGGAACAGGCATAGGGTTAAAATTAATAAAACTATATTTCCAGCATGTTTTCTGAAGCTGGTCTTAAGAACATGTCTGCGGCTGCTAATAAACAACAAATTTTGGCTGAGTATATGCAAACCTCTCGAAGTAAACGAGCAGTTGTCGGTGCAGATGCCAAGATTTGGAATGTTTATCAGCACGGCGACAAATTTGTGGTTCCCTACACCATTGTCTCCAATTACAGTGGGAAATGACCTTTAAAGCTTAATTTTCTTTAAAGTATTAAATTTGTAGCAGATAACCAAATCAAAAAAATAGAAAAAGCTATGGAGGAGATTGAATCAAAAACATGCATTTTGTTCCAGCACATTAATGACAAGGATACTGTTGAGTTTTACAAAGGCCGCAGTTATGCTGAAATTAGCAACTCACCTAATGACGGGTAATACAAATACCGTCTTTTGATACTCAATTTAAAAAAAGAACTCTGTCGTTAAGACAGGATTCTCCTTACAAAATTTCGAAATAAAGTACAGTTTGCCAAAGAAAATACGATTGGTAATTTTTTCGTCAAAAGTGCCATTTTATCTAGTGCTTGTTGAGATTTGAGCACCGAAAATAAACATTTTGACGTAAAATCTCCTAATTTCTAAAGATTTTGGTTGCCAAACATAGTACAAATCTTTAAATAAAGCACAGATGAGAGCCCTGCGTTAAGACATTTTGAAACAATCTGCTATTTTTTATTCGGCTCTAATGGAAAATCCGGTGCAAATTTTGCCGCGGTCCCCCTTTTTGATTTTTCATGAAAAATGCCTTGGTCTTCCCTGTTGTTTTTTAATGTGATCATGGCGATTTAGATGATCGTGGTCGTTAAGATGGTTATGCTTGACATGATAACCTTAATCACCATGATCACAGTAATGGTGACATTAAAAAACAACAGGGAAGACCAAGGCATTTTTCACATAAAATCAACAGGGGGAACCAAGGCAAAATTTGCACCGGATTCTCCATTAGAGCCACCCGTTCTTACAAAACTGGTGATAAGACTTGTGATGTAATAATGTGCAGTATCTAGGATCCTATTTTACGCGATTTTTTCACTAGCTTACCTTATTTTTTATTTTAGAAAAACAGGCATTTTGTGTTGATTTTTGTCAAGTTTGCGCTCATCTTTAATCTTGACAAAAGGCCTGATTTTTCAAATTTTTTTTACCGTAAAAGACTAATTTCGACTGTTCATGCCTGATTTTTGCAAATTTGTGTTAATATCTTCGTTCAGCGGTAGCCTCCAAAAGCAATTTCAAGGTAGAATTTTAGATTTTCGCACAGACTTACCTCGACATGATTCTGAGCAAGACTGTTGATTAAAAATGCATATAGAGACTAATTTTCCCAGTTTCACTTGACTACACAAATGTGATTGTGTATAATAAACGTATCTTTTTCGACCGAAAATTGGCTCAATAGGTGATTTTGGATCAATTTTCGAAGAATCAGAGTGTTAGGGGAGAAACTAAACAAGTAGCATCCTTTTTTGGGTGTTGTGTAGTTTTCAAATCTAAATCAAAATAATTAAAAACTGCGAAAATACGTGATTGTGAAGAAGAAACGTCAAAAGATTTTTATATTTTAGTTGCCACTCAGTGATTGGGAGAAGCGAAACAATAAATGCTGTAAAACTGGAAGTAAGAGCTGCTGAACAAAAGACATGCATAGGTAAATTGTGTTGATTGACTAACTATATTTATAAACACATCATTTCAGTGCACCACATTGTGCTCCATGAGTTACTTCATCTGCTAGGTCTTTACCATGAACACCAACGACCTGATCGTGATAAATTTATGACTATTGCTAGGTGTGGATTTTAAGTAAATTTAATAACTAAAACATCGACTTTAGAGAACATGTGGAAGATGGTAAATTATTTTTACTTTACCGATTTTGGTCATTCTTACAAAACACCTCAGCTCTCTGTCTCTGACCTCAGGTATACAGTCAAACCTCGGTTATCCGGCACCCTCGCTTCTGCGGTACTCCATTTATCTGGCACCCTCAGTTATGCGGCACTTTAAATTTACTTCATTTGGCTGAGATCGGCTTATTCTCTGTCCACTGACACTCCAGTTATCCGGCACCTCATTTATTCAGCACCCTGAGGCCGGTCCGCTGTTCGACTGTATGTTTCTCTTTTGTTCATTTTTTCAGCCTTCGGTTTAAAAAAAGCTGCAGGGTGCTTGTAGGGTTGGGGTTCAAGATGCACACACGTATTTGAGACATCGGGAAGCTGTAACGTTAGTAAAAATGTAGCCCAAATCATCAACAAATTGAACACAACAGAAATTAAATTTAAATTTAGGCAGATTCTACAATTTCGACAAAAAGATGGATGCCAGAACGCTGTCAGATTTGATTGAAACCAACGGCACTGACATAGATGACCACCCTAATAAACACAAATTGAAGGGTGTTGATGAGCAAAGCATTGTAATTGTTTGAATATATAGCGGAATATATTACATAAAATAAATAACCTTTTAGATGATGTACAAAGCTGACACTTTCAGCAAAAAAGATGGTCTTGCGGTCATTAAAATGCACGCTAAAAAGTGGCAGGTAATACACATTTTTTTAAACATAAAAGAACAAGTCAACCCCTGATTGATTCAAAAATCCCTTTTACTTAACCAAATATACCATACACCTGTACCATACACCTATTATATACCATACACAAGGCAAAATAGGAGGGGGAAGAAACGGCACAAGTGCCGTTTTAAGTACCTTTCGAAAATTTATGGGAAGAGGGACTTTGGATAGAGTATACTGCACTAGCTTTCCGGGGGTGGATGGTATACAGCTAGCGTCGAAATTTTTATGACTCTGTTTTAAAATTTTAGATACTACTGCCATGAACAAGACCCGTTGAATTTTTCAAAATTTTCAAAATTGAGTCCCTGAACAGCCATCTTTGCTTTTAAATACTTAAAATAATGTGCGGATTCATAAAAAGGCGAAAAAATTAGATTCTTTTATTCATTGTCTGCAAGAACTACTTCTGTTCCAAAAAGCCGCTAAAGCTTCCGTAGTTATCTACTGTGAGGGAACACCATAAAATTTAGAAGTGAGGAAATGACTAGGTTTCTCGTGAACTGCCATCTATAGCAATATAGTTTAGCTTTTAGTTGCAAAATTTTGATTTGATTCATTGTATAATTAATGAAGAAATAAAAAATTGCAAATAATATTTTTTAAAGCTATTTTTTATTTTAAATAAATTAAGAATCGTATTGGAAAAAGCAAGCAAGCCTCTGAATTAGACTACCTCAAAATCAATTTGCTTTATAACTGTCCAGGAGTCAACAAAATGTTGGCCGGCTACAATGGCAAAGCTGATATCAACAAATCTGCCAACAACTCGAAAGAATTACATAATAAAAACAAAAATATCAATAAAAGCGACAATAAAAGTAAAGATAGCTCGACAGAAAAGCACGCTGAGCAAAATAAAGACAGTGTTGATGAGGATAGTGACGAAAACAAAAGTAAAGTTAAGAAAAAGAAGCACAGAAGAAAGCATCACAGCTCGAGAAGAAGTAGAAAGCATAGTTCTAATAGGCGAAAAAAAAGTAAGTCTTAAAAATATAGTTGCAGCTGCTTAAATTACAGGATGACCAACGAAACCCATCCACATATTAACCAAAATAAACAGTCGACTTTGAAATATTTTACCTGCTACCCGGCCAAAGGGTTGAAAATTTTCAAATCCTTTAATAAGCAAATAATTTCGTCACCTGTATTGTACATTGAATACTTTGACTATGGTCTTTGGATACTTTTGACGCTTGATTTAAGAATTTTAAATTTATGCAGACTTTTTAAGGCATTTTGAAAATTAAGATTCAGGTACACTTGACGTTCCATAGAACAAACTCCCCAAAAGTTCATTTCTGCCTAATATTTGACTTTTTTGACATAGATTTTGAATCCGTTTGTCATTTGTCTTTCGTTAGTCCAGTCCAAAAAATCGCAAGCACTCACATTTTACGTAAATAAAATCGAAAATTTTTCAAACCATACTGACGAATCGAAACTGAAAAACTGCTTAAAAAGTTAGGTTTAAAAAATGTCGGAGCCTAGGACGAATGGAGCTTTTGAGAGGTATTTTTAAATCGAGCGCTGACTGTATAGGTTATTCTTTTGGCAAACTTATTTGGTATAATTGCAGGCAGAAAAACTAATCGGAAGTCCCACTCTCATCGGTCTAAAACTAAAAGAAGATCATCTACTCGTCACAAACGTGTTCACACTAGATCAAATAAAAAAACAGTTAGTAAAAAAAGTGACAAACATAAAAGTAAAAAATCCAGAGGGCGAAACCATGTGCGCCAGGATACTGAATTGCACACCAAAACTCATGATTTACAAAAAGGCACAGTGGAAGATAGTGCTTTGGCCGACAAAACACATCCAACAGTGGTACAAACACACACAGTACGCAAACCTCAAAACTGGATAACCAGGCTAAACAAAAACTTAGGCAGGCGAAGTCAAAATAGTAGGATAATCACAAGAAGAAGAAAACCTGCTCAAAAAGCAACTGTCAAAAAGGAACTAGAAAAACAAAAAGTCAATGAAATAGATAAGAAGTCAGAAGAAAAATTAAAACTTGATAATGTTGTTGCCGAAGAACACCAAAATGAAAATTCAAGTGATAAAACGGTGGAAATCAAACATGAAGCTGAAAAGCATGAGGTACACGAACAAAAAGAAGAAAAAGTCGAAGACACTAAAGATGGCTCGGCCAAAAAACATTCTTCTGAACAAAAAGTAGAGCAACAACAAGAAAATGTTAGCAAACCAGGTGAATCGCAAGAAAAAGAGGAAAAGACAAAAGGAAAGTCAAAATCTTTCGGAGGTTTGAGACTCAGAAAGAAGTCTTTAAGATTAGGCAAGAAACTGCAATCCAAAATGAAAGGTAAGAAAGTGATACAAGAAGGTCATAAACACTCCGACACTCAAATGGAGAAAATAGAGACTTCGAAGACTAGCACGAGCATAGAAAAGACAGAATGAGTATGATGAAGGATCTACAATTTACAGATATAGGATTATTGTTTCTGATTCGTGGTGTTAGAGAGTTTGTGTTTTTATGAATATAAATTTGAAATCAATGTTTTATAACATACATGGTGGCGATATGGGTACTAAATAGTACTTTTTTAGGTACTAAATAGAAACTTTACTTTAAGGGGTCACTATTAGGGGGGGGGGGAATTCGACATAAAACCCCAAATTCTCGAGTTTCCAGAAATCCGTTTTTTTCAATGGAATGAAATTTTTTTGGAAAGTTACTCTACGCAAATGTTCCCAGCTATAAATTAATTTCATGAACATTTAAAAATAAATAAATTGTCGATTTTGGTACCCCCCCCTTCGGTTAAAATTTTTAGCTAAAGTGCAGCATGTCCCGAAAAAAAACCCGTACAATTTAAGAGGGTCGCTATATTGCTTTTTATTTTTATATCTTTGTAAGTTATTTGTAACAAAAAAGCCCTGAATCTTTTCTTACGAGATATATTGAACTACTCGTGTGGAAAATATTAGTCAATATCGAAAACATGTTTTTTCTGCAAAGACTGCTTGCAGCAACTTCTATTTGACTCTCCATTTTTGAATCGCAAAGGCGTTTGCGTTTGAATCATGCGATTCAACTTTGAATCACTGCTCTGCACACAGCAGGTGAGCATCTGAATCCTAAGCCACAAAGTTCCTTATTGATTTATTTGTTTTATTTACGGGAAATTTCAATATTACAATAACCACATCAATTATTTTTATTAAGTAAGACAAATTTAGTCTCCTTTGTTAGTGTACACTAAAATCGCACAAGATCTATCTATTTATAATAAATAACAGTCACTACTTCAAGCAAGTAGCCGATGTTTTGCTCTCTCCTGTGCGTTTTGCCGGTCTCGTCTTTCTTTAATATGCAGTTCCAGTGCCTTAAAAAGCAAAAATATTACTTATGTGCAGAAAATTTCTATTAATAAACCACTTTTAAAAAAAACACCCAACTCATTTCGAGACTCATTAAAATACGCTGTAAAACTCTTTATTACGTTTTTAACTAACATAAATTTTGTCTCGATTTCACTGGTAAACGATAACTTCATCTACAGTAATTCATCCGCAAGGTTTGAATCTCTGTCCTATGCATAAAATTTATCGGAAAGCTCGAATATCATAAAAAGCATCACTTTTCGTTGACACTTATATGGGGTCCACAGTGAGGGCTCCACACTCTTGAGCCTAATTTGATTTATATTCTATATGTGAAAATTAAATTTTAAGGCCGGATATTGTCTTTTTTTCTAAATTAGGCGAAGCCTTAGGCGCAGGGTAGGTTAGCGTACCTACTCTTTTTCAAGCATATTTTCCTAATTCTGTGCTGTACACAGTCATTCCTGTTTTTAGTGGTACTCATGTGATGGAACCTGGGAATTGGTACCCAGTCATCTAGGTGATAGTATTCAGCTACCTCGGTGGTGGTACTCGGTTCTATCGGAGAATCCGGTCCCATTTTTGCCTTGGTCCCCCTGTTGTTTTTTAAGCCTTGGGATTGTCAAAAACCTATCCTATCGCGTTCGTATCCGATTGTGACATTTTTATTGATTATTAAACACAGGACATGTACAAACTAACAGACTTTCACGAATCATAATTCTCGATTCTATGTATCATAGAAACCTGTCCAAATAACTTTTCCAGCACACTTGTTTATCCACGACGGCATTTTGACGAAACACAGCTTCGGCAACGTATGAAGAAATAAGCCCAGATCTTGTTCCACGGAGTCGCTTAATTTTGTGTTTCACCAGCATCCAAAAGCCTTGTACTTTATTTGTATGCACTCGAATGGGATTGTTGTCTCGATCCATATCATTCCTCAAAAACAAAAACAATGTACTAGGAAAATATTTTGGATATATTACCGTGCGAAATTCCTTTTGTGGCAAATACTGAAGTGCTTGTATCCAATGGGCTTCCCCATTCTAATTACATTCCAAAAAACAACAGGGGGACCAAGGCAAAAAAAACAACAGGGGGACCAAGGCAAAAATGGGACCGGATTCTCCGATAGAACCCAGGTGGTACTCAGTGGTTTTTACGTTGTATTTAGGTGACGGTATTCAAACACTCCAAGGTGGAATATCATGAGTTCCCTGGTACCTAGCTATCCGACTACCACCATCCAGTTGGTAGTACCCAGGTACTTCGGTAATGGTGCTTAGGCAGTATTCAGGTGATGGTACTCAATTAGTGCATTCTCAAATAATTCGCTTTTAAAAATGGCTAATAAAAAATTGCCGGGAAAATGGTGCTCCTTATGAGATTCGAACTTTCTATTAAAGGTGATGTCCGCCACAGGGATACGATACCTCGCAGATGAATTTACTTGCAGATGAATTTACTGCAGATAAATTTACCTGCAGATGAATTTACCTAGAGCCGATTCGCTTGTTAGATTTTGGTCGGACACACAAAAATTTCGAGATCGACCCAAATTAGATCCGGAGGTTTTACGGCATGCTTGAACGAATTTCAGATGTGGCTTGTGACCGATCAGCTACAAAGACATAACAAAATAACTTTTCTGCTGTGCAAAGTCTTCTTGAATTGCATCATCAATGAAATCCAAATAGCTTATGCAAAAGCATTTGATTTTGCATTAGATCGTATAGATCAGCTTCTTTTTTATTGGCTTACAGTCGACTCTTTCCATAGTAATCACCAAAAGGACCGATCAAATCCGATCACTATGGAGAGCGATCACTATGGTGGGTGATCACTGTGGAGAGCTGATCACTATATAGAGCGATCACTATGGCCGAGGGTCGCTTTGCCTTTATTCCTTTGTAGAACAACCAAATCAAAAAAAGTTGATTATTATGGAGAGAGTCGACTGTATACACAATATTTATGGGTCTTATGTAGGGTATCAATACCTTTTTAAAAAAGATTTGTTTTCAATTTTTTATTTTAGAAATCTTACTTCAAAATTTTTAGCTTAAAGGAGGGGTGAAAGCTGTTAAGGAGATAGTCTCGACACGAAAGGATTCATCCAAGTTTTGTGTTGTTTAAATGTGGTTTCAGAGCCAAATTTTGTCGACAACTTGGTGATACTATGCCAGACAAACTTGTGCAGAATCAAAAGTTGTATTAACATCATCAATATCAGAATTTTGGATTTCTCTCGAAAAATGCATTAAAAACGGAAAAGGGAAAGAGGAAAACCATCGAGAAAAGTTTGATCAGTCTCTTGTTGAATTTCGATTGTTAGGGCATTTTTTAGGGAATTTTCGAATTCTGATATTGATGATGCTAAGCCAACTTTTAATTTCGCACAAGATTGTTTGGAACTACAACGCCGGATTATCGACCAAATATGGCTCCAAAACCATATTTGAAAAACACAAAACTTGAAATATTCCTTTCGTGTCGAGACTATCTCCTTAACAGCTTTCACCCTCCCTTTAAAGGACCATGCTCTTTGCGCGCAGCGGCACACACAAAATTTGAATTGGTGGGGGACACTTCTCTTTCGTTTATCAGTGTACTCTTTCGAGTTGTTTTGAATGACTCGAAAGAGTACAGAATTAGACGAAAGAGAAGTGTCCCCCGCCAATTCAAATTTTGCACATGCCACTGCGCGCAAAAACCATGGTCCTTTAAAATGACAATATATTTCTTTTCGCTTCGAAATGGCGCTTTTACTTGAAAATGGTAAAAATTTCCTTTTTTTATACTCAAATATGCTCTTTTAAATTTTGGAGATGGATATCCTATTTTTTCTTATTGGTACTCTATTTTATTCGGGACTGTATTGAATTTGTATGTCTATGAATTTCTTATATATAAGACACCTCTTTTCAAAAAGAAAAAAATACCTACCCGTGTTTTTTGTTCCACCACACTGTCTACTAGTGGCTCGGCAAACTGTTTGTCCATTACAGAATCCTCATCTGTGTTTTCAGTCTGAATCAATTTCTTTTAATATTCTGAAAACACTAAGGCTACCTTTTGCTGGGCGAAATTCTCATTAAGTTGA
Source organism: Ditylenchus dipsaci (assembly GCA_004194705.1). NCBI lineage: Eukaryota > Metazoa > Nematoda > Chromadorea > Rhabditida > Anguinidae > Ditylenchus > Ditylenchus dipsaci. The sequence goes on along the minus strand of SADC01001227.1, from coordinate 3,458,991 downwards.
AAGTAACATTGGGTCATAGCATCGTTGTAAGAGCTCACCCCAGTTACTAGCTCAATATTCTAAATTGTATACTTGCTACCAGTGCGCATAAACAGCAAATTATAGCCACCTGTAGCGAGTCACCAGCCACAGGCACAAACACAGGGTTGTGCACATCCACAGCTGCAGTCCCTTTGTTCAGTGCACTGCCAAATGCATGATGACTTAGGAGGGAGCGCGAATGTGTCATCAGTCCTTCCACACTGCTACTCTGGCTCTGCACTTCGACAATTAATGAATGGTCAGAAAAAACATTTTATGTTTTAATAAAATTAAAATTAGTGTGAAAAAAAGAAAAATTATACAGTTGAACTTCAATTTAACGACGCCCAAAAAGCTCGTACTAGGATCATAGTGACCGCGCTTTTGGAAATTCGGACGACGTCCCGTCCCCGTCCGAGACGTTTTTTACTGGCCGTCCAACCGTCTGTCCTAAGTTTTTTTGGATAACTTTGAGACATCTTCGCTTATAGCTGAAAAGTCTCCGCTTTTTCAAATTTCGTCTTAAAAAACTGAAATATCTCTCCTCCGTCCAAATTAAATTTGAACGGTTAGAAAAGATTTGCTGCCCTAAATTTTTGAAACGAACACTTTTAATGTAGAACTCGAAATATATTTTTTATGTATCTGTAATTTTTTAGACAGTAAAAAAATGCCTACTTTAATGGATAAATCAGCTCATTAAAAATATTTTGATCAGATCTCAACCGATTTGGATGCAGGAAAAAATGTTAGTATAAGAAGTGACTTTGCGAAAAGCAAAAGGAAAGATATTTCAGTTTTTTAAGACGAAATTTGAAAATACGGAGACATTTCAGCATAAACGGAGACTTTTCAGCCAGAAACAGAGATTTTTCAGATTTATCCAAAAAAGCGGACTGACAGTTGGGCGGCCGGTCAAAAGCGTCTAGGACGGGGACAGGACGCCGTCCAAATTTCAAAAAATTCAAAAAATCTAGGAAGAACCGCGTCAAAAAAAAGCGAGAAAGAAAAGGGGGCCCACCTGGCTGAACCCTTTCTGGTTTTAGAAAAAAAATGTGTAAACCTCATTTGTCCAAAATTTGGGCGATCTAGTAAAGGACGGTCTCGGACGGACTGTCCGTCGGCCGTCTCGTCCGAGGATGCCGTTGCCGGGTGTCTGCCGTCTTAGACGTTTTCGGCCGGCCGTCCGTCCGGTTTTTCAGCGCCGTCCAGACGGGGACGTGAACGGAACGGGCCCGGCCGGATGAGCGGTAACTATGCCTAAGATCCGACTTTTTTAGCTCATTTTTTTAATTTTTGATCATTTCTGACCCGTTGGCCTAGTCTGAAAAATCCCAGAAATTCAGATCTACCGATTGTTTTTAAAAAATAGCACAACTTTGCGAAAGGACCAGCAAGCTTTGATTTAACGACACTGTTTTTAAAAATAGGGTGTCGCTAAATCTAAGGTTTCAAGTCATTTTAGCAAATTTGTGGTATTTAGAAAAACGATCAATAAAATCGGAATCCGTGCGATTTTTCGGATAAGACTGACGAATTAGAATTGATCGAAAATTTCAAAAATTGAGGTGAAAAATTCGGACTTTATGCGGAAACTCTTTTTCCCTCACTCGTTATTGCATTAAAATTAGCGTCAAAGTTTTGCCAGATAATTGAAATATATTTTAATTTTAGAACAACAAAAGTGTCCCACCTGCAGCAAAGCTCCATTGACATGGGCAATAAAACGCACCAACTTGTAAATTGTCCTCTTTTTTTCAGTATCGAAATTCTACAAAATCAGCATAACAAATTAAAGTTTTTTACAACAGTCTAAGTAATGCCTGGAATTGGTCATATTTTGCAGCTAAAATAGCTATGGGAATCGCTAATGGTTTAACCACATGATTGTCCTGAAAAAAGATGGTTATTCACTTATTTTTAAGCAAATTGTAAAGTTATAATTTATTCGATTTTCGCACATTTTTTAAACTTTGTGAATAGCCTTTGGTAAATTTACATTTAACTCTCTAAAGAAATTGTTTTTTAATCATTCGATTTATTCAATCCTTTCTTAATCTTTAGTTAAGTCAGATAAACACAAAACCCTAATCTTTCGAACGATCCAGTAAGAGAACTCCTAATAGATCACCCACAAAACGAACTCCTATCTGGAACTTAGGTGTTTATCAGAGAGTAGTGCTTCATTACAAAACATACTCATATTTAGGCTAGGCATGGCCCTAAAACAAACTAACCTGATGAGTTTGCCATTTGGTTTTGCAATTTTTCACCAAACTGTCGTGCAAAGCTGATTGTTGAGTGCTTATTTGAGCTAGTATTTGATCTACTCTGCGCCTAAGTACATCCAGAATCGGCTCAACAACTGATTGGAATGTCTCCGGTTTGGTCAGATCGAGGAACAGAAGTATTGAGGTTGAACTTAATCGAGGTTTTACTAAACTATTGAAACATTGATAGGTACCCTATGTTGTCTTCTGTGAGCACAACTTCCAGCAAATTAGCTAGAGAACCTCCACCACCAAGCTCCCAAATGTGGGCTAGGTCTTTTATCTGAAAATAAGCAAATGTGGTAGTAGAGACTGGGCTAGTTTGCACCGTTTTTTTTAAAGCCAGTTTGTCAGGGAGCATGTCAGGGAGTATGTTTGAGTCCGTTTCAACATACGCGGGCCTACTCTGCACCTAAGCTGAAGCCAAAACGAAAATAGCGCAAATTGGCCGGGCCGATTAAACTTAGCACTGCCAAAAAAATAACTTGGCATTATCATGTATCGGTTAGCAAATGTTTTTTGTTATTATATCTTAACTGGCTGGATAAGCCAAATTTACGACCCTTTTTATTAACTTGTTGCAGATTTTTTAGCAAGTTCCAGAGGCTATGTTACCACACCCAACCACACCCCTCAGTTACCCCACCCCTTTCCCACAGGAAACTTACAAAAAGCCCCACAGCAAAAATTCCAAAAAGGCGCCATACGAAATTACGATACATGATTCACAGCCCTATAAAAAGTTGAAATTACGGCATCCTAAGATTTTAAGATGCAAAAAAATAAAAAAAGCGAAATCCGTATAGCTCATGAACGTGAAGTAAATCCAATTCGAATAGTTGTAAAATATGTGCTCTTGGCAGAAATATACGCCCACAAAGTCGGGAGCACAATCTTTATAGTAAATAAACGTATATATACATTGCTTCTTGTCTTGGTGGCATAGGCATATTCCATGCCTATGGTTCCATTGCTTGTGCCCTCATTGTTGCTAATGCTGCGAGAATCCAGGAAGCGAGCAATTAGGGTAGACTTGCCACAGTTTTCACTCCCACAAACAATTACAGTGGCTTCTCGGGTAGTGTTTGAATTAGTTTCTGCCGAATAAATATGAAGAATTACAAAGCATGATTAGGATATTCAAGTCAATCAATTTGAAACCACAAGAATACCAAATCTGCTAGTAATTTTAGAAATATATCAATTTTCAGTTTGTAAATACAAAACTTGTCTGTATTGTACGTTTTTTTAATGAAAAATCTCATAAGTAGCAAACGTGATAAAGTGTTTGAAAATACTTTTTCCTATGCCGAAAACAAATTTTAACTTTCTTCCTTTTTCTCAACTTTATGATGTTTTATGACTAGGGGAAAATTGCGCCAAATGAAAATTGCCAAATGTGTGTTTTCCCACAACGAAAATTGCCATAAACAAAATTGCGCGATGAAAGTTTGCCAAAACGAAAGTCATCATTTGGTAGAGCTTTTTACTTTGATCTTATATTACTCCGATATTATGTTCTGCAAAACAAGCATATAGCAGGTCAAGCGATTATGAAAGTTGTGAAATTAATTGTGAGATCAATTGTGAAATTGTGGCGATATTTTTGATATTGATATTTTTTATGGCAATTTTCGTTTGGCACAATCTTCCCCTAGCCTGTTTTATTATAGTTAAATGATTTATTTTAGTTTTTAAAAGCGATAGATGCTCAATAACACATTTTTGATTTGCTGATCTTTAACCGTGTTAAACTTTGGCTTTCTTATCATACTTTTTGACAAGTTGTTGCAAAAAAAGAATATCTCGCTTAAAACTAAAACTCAAAGGCTACATAATAGTTTTTACGTTTGAAAAAAGGCCGAATATTATAAGAAAAATTCGTGGGAAGAATTTTTTTTTCAAAAACAGTATCTCCTGTAAACAACCTGGAGTTGTGGCCTCGCTCGTGTCTTCGTCGATATTTGATAATACAAGCTTCTGACGGTTTTTCTGATCCTCTTCATAGCTTCTCTTTGCCAATTCAAATATATTCATAGTTGTTAGAAATGAATGAAATTTTAGGGGTTAACTGGAGTGTAGTTGCTAAGCAACTACATTTAAACCATATTATCAACCAAATAAAACTTTTATTAGACAGCTTTTTAAATTTGTTTATTTCCAACATTCATTAATTACAGAAACAAAAATTGCGTACTTGATAGCGACAAGAAAACAGGTCTTGAAAACACAAAATTGCCTACACTTTTTTAAGAGACGGATTTAATTTTTTTTTCTATTTAGACTAGATTGTAGAAATAATATAAATAGTTAAAGCAACTAAAAAGAATAAATATCTGAATTTTAAAGGAAATTTGAACAAAATAGTCTACAATAAATTACCAAATTCTGAAATAAATTTAATGCTGGCATTAAATCTATTTCAGAATCTATATAAATAGAGCTGTCAAACGCGGAATTGGCCAAATTTGAAAATTTTTTGTTCTGTTGTTTTCTATTAGGTTCATTCATACTTCACCGAAACACCGGAACAGAACACGTGTTTCGCCGGAACACCGACCGAAACATTCATGTTCTGCCGGAACAAAAATGTTTTGGTCGGTGTTTCGGCGAAACATCAACTTGTTTCGGTCGAAGTGTTCTGCCGGAACAGGGTCCCGGAACATTGAGTTTGGATGGCTAATTTTGGGTTATTCGGCTATAGGTATAAGCATGCGATAGAAATAGAAGCCAAAAACGTCGAATTGAGACAATAAAAGCTTTTTTTAACCAACTGTCAAAGCAGCAATACACATGGAAAATGTAAGTCCAGGTGAGTTGAATGAAATACTTAAATTGGCTCAAAATAGGCAAAGCAATGTAAAATCAGCGCTTTCTTTTACTGATTTTTATAAAACCCGCAGTGTTCGACAAATGTACCTTTTCCAAAAAATACGATGTGCCTTGAAAAGTCACGGGACACTGAGTTCGTAAGGATAATTTTACTTTCGCGGGGTTATTTATTTCCCTACAAATTCAATGGAGGTAGAAACAGACAAATAAAGAACCCACTAGCAACACAACAATGCATCTAATATTGGTACTTGTGCACTTAAGGGGGGCCTTCTTTTGGTTAACTGTAAATATGGTTTAAACGTCTCCTAAGTAATTTTTATACGCCATAAACGATAAAAAAAAGTTGTTTCCTAACAATTTCCGCACTAAAAAGTGAAATTCTCAAAAAAAAGTTAGCTACCAAAGATTGACCAACTGCCTTGGCCTCCCGAGGTAAAATATCGTTATTAAGGTATCCTACCACGTTTTGGTCACTGGAGCTTGGCAAAAAGAGTCTTTAATCATGTATGATCAAGAGTCTCTCTCGGAATTATGTCTACGGTAAAAGAGTGCGCGCATCTCTAACCAACCAAGCCCCTGGGCCCCCTTCGGGACGCAAGGGGTTTGGTTGCTCGCGGTTGAGATGCGCACACCCACGTACCTCAGACACCAATCACTCAGAGTAACTCTGGATGCATAAAAACAATATGCGTACCAGAGTTTCTTTATGCGGTAGGCTCCAGCTAACAAAACTATGTTCAAATTTCATCTTTTTGGTTTTTTAAGATGTATAGGTACCCTTTTTAGTGTAATTACCTTGGGATACCAAGGCAGTTGGTCAATGTTTGGTAACTAACTTTTTGTTGAGAACTTCACTTTTAAGTGCGGAAATTGTTAGGAAACAAATTTTTTTTATCGTTTCTGGCGTATAAAATTACTTAGGAGACGTTTAAACCATATTTACAGTTAACCAAAAGAGGCGCCCGAATGAGAATTACCGCAAATGAGAATTGCTATCTGCCATGCAAGCATTACGATCGAATGGAACTTCTGACAATAAATCTTTAAGCTTCTAGTCAGATAACAAAGCGCTACATTCCTTGTAATTGTAGAACTCAACTGCTGACCTATCCGGCTTGATCAGTCCGATGTGTTTTCCGTCTATTGTGCCAATCGCATGAGGGAACTGTCGACACTCCAGGAACCTCTCTGAGCTGAACAGCCACGTTTCACGAGTTGGGATCAGCAAATATTCCGGTTGCATAAGATCGATAATAGCTGTCAACACTTCAAGGCAAATCTCCTGGACAGTCGTATCTCCGATACAAAATAGATGTGCCACCGCTGGATATAGTAAACATTAAAGCTGTTTTGGACTGGTTTTCTTTATTGGTACACCAGGGTGACATGGGGACAGGAGTACAATCTGGAGAAGCAATATGAGAACTAGATATTGGAGACACTGGAGATTCTTGATCCACCACCACGATAGAAGTCAGAACTAGAGAGACTGGAGGATTTGGCATTATTCCCTTGATCAGGACAGGAGCGGACATCTGGCCATCAGAGCTGGAGTTGGAGACACGCGAATGGACATCTCCCTCGAGAACTGAAGAGCAGGGAACCACTGGCTGAGCTGATGCTGGAGAACCACCAAACTTGACTTCTGAGGAGGAGACCAAAGGCTGCAGACTGGACGAGACTGTTTCCCATTCACCCATGGCAGGCACGAATAGACCACCAGCTGGAGACATGCTTTCGTATTGCAATTGGGAGCGCGAGCTGGAGGAGGAGATCGAAACCATACGGAGGGAATCCCGGCATGCTGGAGTAGACACCACGGAAGATTATTGCACAATTGATCCACCGGTAATATCTGAAACTAGAATAGGTGCCTCAAGTGAGGACACCTTGGTTCCTGGAACATATAAATCTGGCACTTCAAAATCATCTATAAGTTCTAAGCAAACTTTCTTAACTGGAGTCGGCTGGAGATTACAAATGTTTAACAAAGCCTGCAGATGAACCTCTGCCTTATATAACTCTGGACCTTCAGTCTGGAGGTAGCATTCAGCAAAGTCTGAATCACTGAACTGGAAAGCGTCTTATTGTCAGGGACAAGTTCCACTGAGAGCGCACTGGCATTATTAACTATTTTACTAACCTTAGACATCAGAAAGGAGCAAGCTTCAACAATCAGATCCACCAATAAGAATTCTGATTTTGAAGCTAGACTCCCTACGTCGAATAAATCTGGACGAGACACATCCTTATTTGAATTTGCCTATTGAAATCTGGACTGAATTAGGGTCGCAATAGGTTTCTAAGTGAAACCTATTGTCTTGACTGGAAACGTCGTTCGACTGAACGCAACAATCCTTACAATATGTAGGATCGAAAGATAGAAAACTAAAGTACCAATTTCAAAATAAATTCTTGCATTAATAAAGCTTACCGGAGAAAAACTGCTAGCCGTTCTTTCCCAGTTATAGGGGTAAAATATCGATTACCGACGGTCAATGAATTTCTTTTTGAAATTTTAGATCAAAATCGTCAATTTTCAGGACAAAAGTTCCTGGAAAGTCGACCCTGATGCCAAAATCTCATCCTGAATCCGAATCCGTTGAGATTAGGTCAAAATAGTTTTTATGGGCTGATATATAGCTATTTTGAGTAGATAGACCAGGAATTTGGCATCATTTACCTATTTTAGTAGATATCTCAGTCTATAAAAACAGAAAAAAAACCGAAACAGAATTTTGTTTCGCCGAACATCGACCGAAACATGTTTGTTCTGCCGGAACAGAATTTCGTTTTGCCGAAACATCGATGTTTCGGTGAAGTATGAATAAACCTATTCTGTTTTTTTCACTCTATTATACTTTTAAAGGGGAGGGAACTTCTACGGCTACTTTTTGACATCGACTGCTACTTCACTTCACATATATTTTTTTCACATATTTTGTTTTCTTATCTCAAATGTCTTTACACTATTTTGTAGATTAGATTTTTCTCTATCGATTTAGTAATCAAACACTCTGATTAAAAATAATTTTCGAAAAAATCACATCAAATGTAAGGTGAAACTCCACTAAAACACAATTAGGTAAAAAACCACGGTTTTTGGTGTGAGTTTGTTGTGGTTTTCTCGCAAATTATCTTCAATCAGGCTGTTTTACCACTCAATCGATAGAGAAAAATCTCAGCTACAAACAGTGTAAAAACATCTGAGGTAAGAGAACAAAATATGTAAAAAAGCGCATGTGAAGTGAAGTAGCAGTCGATGTCGGAAAGTAGCCGCAGAAGTCCCCCTTTAAAGAAAGCCTGTATTAGTGGCTGAATTTGAGCTAATAAAATCGCGTGTAATATAATCCAATTAAAAGTTTGTAAACTTTCAAATTTGGCCGATTCCGCATTTGCTTATTTTATATATCACGCCTAGAAACAAATATTTTCCATCAAACCAGAATTAGGCTGAATTTTTTATTTCGAGGCGTGTTTTATCAATAATGAAAATATTGTAACAAAGTAGAAAAAGGCTAAAGTTGAGCAGTTGAAGACGTTCCTTAGTGGTCTGCAGTATTCATTGCTGGATTTCGAACTATAAAAGTATATATAGACGAAAGAAAAAAAGTCTATATACAGTTGGCTACGCTTCCAGAGTTTCTATATTTGGGAGGCTCCAGTATCCTAAACTATGTTAAAAATTCTTTTTTTTCTGGCCGTGGACCTTTAAAATAAGTGGCCCTTTGTTTGTTCCTTCCCCTCCCTATACAGACTTCTGTCCTTTTTCACATGGATCTTCGTGGTCCTTTCTACACCAATTGACCATTTTTTTGTTTTTCCTATCATAATATACCCACTATTCCCGTTGAGAATAGAAAAAAAGATTGATTTAAAAAAAATACGGGGCAGGTATATGACACTAGTGCCCTATTTTAAGTAATTCGAAAAATAGAGTGTTAGACGAAAGAGTGACGTCCCCGTCAGCTCAAATTTCAGACATGTTGCTGCGCTCGAAAACTGCGGTTATTTAATAATAGCTTGTAAAGGAGGGCTCAAACATATTTATCTTACCAATTTTTTGAAATTTGATTGATGAGTTCTCAAGCATAGCCAATTGTTTTTTTTAACAAATTTTAAGAAGTACCCACAAAATGTTGAAGATGCTCTTCTTGAATGGCTGGTTGTGCTGGTTGGAACCCGTGGTTAAATATGTAATCATTGGTTGGAAGGTATCTGGCTTCTTCAAGCATGGCACTATTCCTTTTTTCTGCTGCTTCTGGGGGTGTGGATGAGGAAGACGGAGAGGATATGTGTTTGTTGGTAGCATCGGACATGGCCAATTCAGCTAAGGCACGCTCTAGCCAAGCACCTAGAAATCTAATGCTTTATCGTTTCTTGTCTAAATCCAGCAAATTTGCTTTTCTAATTTATTTGTTGGTGTTAAAAAGGATTAGCTTTTGGAAACCAAAGCTAACTTTTTTACTCTTTTTAATTATTTATCTTATTTGCTTTTTTATTGTTGTCTTTCCATATTTATTATTTAATTTTTTGGCGCTAGTGTAATACACCCCCACTGGCCTTGTCTGGCCTTTAAAGGACCATCGCCGTTGATGACAATGGCAATTTCGAGTTTTTGAATTCGCGGGGGACAGATCTTGGCACTTGTGCACTTGGGGGCCCTTTTTTGTTAAGTGTAAATATGGTTTAAACGTCTCCTAAGTAATTTTATACGCCAGAAACAATAAAAAAAAAGTTGTTTCCTAACAATTTCCGCACTAAAAAGTGAAGTTCTCAACAAAAAGTTAGTTACCAAAGATTGACCAACTGCCTTGGTATCCCAAGGTAAATAAACCAAAAAGGGTACCTATACATCTTAAAAAAACCAAAAAGATGAAATTTGAACATAGTTTTGTTAGCTGGAGCCTACCGCATAAAGAAACTCTCGTACGCATATTGTTTTTATGCATCCAGAGTTACTCCGAGTGATTGGTGTCTAAGGTACGTGGGTGTGCGCATCTCAACCCCAAGCAACCAAGCCTCTTGTGCCCCCTTCAGGGGCGCAGGGGGCTAGGTTGGTTCCGAGAGACACTCTCGATCATACATGCATTAAAGACTCTTTTTGCCCAGCTCCAGTGACCAAAACGTGGTAGGATACCTTAATATACGATATTTACCTTGGGGGACCAAGGCAGTTGGTCAATCTTTGGTAGCCAACTTTTTTTCAAAACTTCACTTTTTAGTGCGGAAATTGTTAGGAAACAACTTTTTTATCGTTTCCGGCGTATAAAAATTACTTAGGAGACGTTTTAACCATATTTACAGTTAACAAAAAATGAAAAAAAAAAATAAAAAAAAATTCATAATTAAGAACCATCTACTAGTCGAGCCCAACGTTGCTTGAAAATGCCTGATCGGACGACTTAGCTGACTCTCATTGAGCCATAATCTATTACTAATAACTGTTGATTCGCCTCATCTAATTCACAGAATTTAAATTTTAGATGCAAATAAAAAATAATTCGCAAAAACATTTTCCGCATTTTCGCGGGCTGTCCCCCGCGAATTCAAAAACTCTAAATTGCCATTGTCATCAACGATGATGGTTCTTTAATAACACCGGCTCCTTCAAAAAAAATTCAAAAATGGTGGTCTTAGGTACCCCTAAAAATGGTTGGAGGGGGGTATATCACACTCTTACTTAGTTTTTATCTTGCTTTATCATCAACTATCGTACCTTTGCGAAGTTGGTTCCAAGTGGTTTGGAGTTGTGCGCCAACCTCGCTCATGTCATTGCTGTGGTTGGATGTCCCATCTCTGTTGAGACTGGCTCGGAATCTATCCAAGGCTAGTTTTATGGCATCAATTAGTTCAGTGCTCGCCTAAATTTCATTTGTACCATAGTAGTTTAAAACATTTTATATTTTAGACACGCCTGGATAATTTATCTTTTTAAAAATATTGTCAAAAAAGTGTTAGTGACAATAATATGTGGGTGATTAAATCATAATGAGGAAAGCAAAACTGAATAAAAACAAATAATAAAAATGCACCACCACCCAAATTGAAAGAAAAAGAAAGGAATTGCACACAGACTCACAGTTGCTTTGTCCCGTATGGATCCCAGTAGCTAAAATAACTACCGTAAATTTCTTGACTGTAGTTTTTTAATAAATCCAAAATATGGTTTTTCAACTTCCGCTCGACATCTTCGGCTCGACACCCACTCTGGTCTTTAACTAAAAGTAAATTGGTAACCAAAAAAGACCAGACGATGTTGAGACTCAAACTTTCGTGTGCTTCATAGTATACATAAAATCAAAATTTCCCCAAATCCCTGTGTGTATGCAATTCCCTGAATTTCTCGCAACCAGCAAGCAGCACACCCAGCATTACTAACCCAAATAGCTGCTTCTTCAATGCTAGTCTCTGGCGTTGGGGCTGGTCTATTCTTGGTGTGAGATTTAGGTCTAGCCTTGACTGACGATCCAGAAGAGGAAGAATGGGTCCACGGCTTATTTTTCTTATGGCCGCTTCCAGAAACCAGGACAGGACCAGTAGTCACAGTAATGCCAGGCACCTTTGGTCTTGGTTTCAGGGTGTATGGCTTGACCCAATTGCCTCCTGGAGGGGGCTTGCTGGAGTGGTGGCTATGGTGATTGGAGCAGTTGTAGGCTCAGTTACCCTAGACTTCAATGGCAAAATCCAGCTGGTGCTGAATACAAAGTCTGGTGGAATGTTCCTGGTAGTCAGTCTAGGAGACAAAGTGGTGCTCTCGGGCTTGCTGGTGTTTGTGGAAGGCCAGTTGGGTATCTTACCCTTTTTGGGTGGTATAGCTTTGGTGGGTATTGGGGCAAGGGGTTGATTGGAGGCAGGGGAGCTTCTGGTTTATTTTTCGGAAGGGATGGGTAGATGGGTCCTTCCTCAGGTATGGTGATGGTTATCCAGGTTCTGCATTTGGCAGAAACACAGGCTGGCTCCTCAGCCTCTTTGTCTTCTATTTGTTCTGCAGGTACTATTAAGGATTGGGTTTGGCTTTCCGGCTCTTCTTCCTCCTCTTCTTCCTGCCAGTCAATAGGCATTTGGGTGGCTGGATCAGGAGCTGAGGAATGAGCAGTCCGGTTGGTGAGACCCAACTTGCGGGCCAGCAGAGGCATGTAACGCTCCAAATTGCTGCTGGTTGGATGATTTATGTCCGGCTGCATATTTTGCAAAAAAAGCTTATAAACTTGAGTTTCACAAAGTCCCATAAATAATAAGTGTGCTTTTTTGTCCTTGTTTTTGTTACTGTGATATGTGAAGAATGAGTCAGTGGCCACTGACCGCTAATGAATAGTGAATAAACGATGTCAAAGGTGTATTATAATTGATTTTGCATAGAGTTGTCTATTTAAATTAACTTTTCTTGCAAATTTGATTCCTATCGTGATCACTAATATTCTAAATTTGTTATGAGGATAGCTGAGCGAGGCTAAAAACCACTCACTAAGTTTTTTTTGAAAAATCATAGTCAGTCCCATTAGCAATGAGGAACGCGCGGATACTATCTGCGGATTTCTTAAATCTTAATTGAAAAATTTTTAAAGAAATTCACGAATTTTTGGAAAATCCGCGGAAGTGCTTAACCAACCGTAAAAATTTGTTACAAATTTATACCCACGAATTTCTTAATCCGCCAGTTTTCTAACAAATTTTCGGATCTTTTTTTTGGTTATCACACGAGCCGGCGTCGCATTGGTAGCATTCGTACTTTAACAGTAATAAAAAAATGGATTTTTCTCAAAGTTGTTATGCTACCAAGAATAAAACCCAAAAATTACTAACAGCTTGAGCAGCGGCTGCGATCTCCTCTCCATCCACATTTGGTAATGGTTCTAGTGTGGGTGGAGGTGGGAATCCGGCTGCATTCCGAACAGTTGGGTTGTAGATGCTTCTAAATCTGGGCCCTCCAAACGGGTGACCGTTGTCCATTGCTGCTGCAGGAGAAGGCCGGGAATGGCTGGCTGGGTAGTTAGGACGCAAATGACCAGTATTATAGCTGGTGGGGTTCTGTTTGTTGAATTGTTGTTGCGGCGGACTTATTCTAGTCTGGGCATTGTGGATGGGGAATGAGCTGCATACCAGGCTGCCACGTCATAGTTGTCTTAAACATTGGTTGCTTACACTTTCAAATTCATAAACTGATATTTATAAATAATAGTATCCAGGTCGAAAAACTCAAAATTTTAAAGATGTAAAAACATAGTTTGAAGCTTGGTTTCACATACAGTCTTTCGGATCGGCACTGATAGATTTTATCTTTTATCGCGATTTTCAAAGTATTTTGCAAATTTTAATATTGATACTTCTAAACCAAAAAATCTCAAAGACTTTTTTAGATTAGAAAAATTGGAAATTTTGAATAATTAAATTGAATGGTGTCTAATTCTGTTGCTAAAAGTGTGAATTATGCTGCCAGAAATATTAAAACCTAAATTTTGCTGCCAACTTACTGCTAATTCGAATTTTAGCTGCAAAATTGAGATTCAGCGTCGCAATCAAAAATTTAGTCATTTAAGAGTGTCATATAATCCTGATGCCAAAAATTAGTGATGTGCATCCGGATTTCGGAATTTCACTGCAGTTCTAAGTATAATTGTTAGCTGTAAATTTAGAAGCTTTTTGATACTTGTTATTCCTCTAAAGATTTGTTTTTTTTTCATTATGACTGTGAAAATGAATCCCGAAATTAAAGTTTTCGTGATCCTGATTTGTCAATTTCGGAATCCAGGCTTTATCGCAGCTCAAAACTTTTCGAGTAAACAAAGGGTAAAAGAGCCATCGAAAGGGTAAAAGAGCCATAAATTTTGATTTCTCTTGAAAAGTGGGTAAAAATTGGTTCAAAATAAAATACTGAAATCTATATGCACATTTCTAAATTCTGGTGCCACATTCATTTAAACAACACAAACATTTTCAACCCTTACCATTTTCCCTAGCAGCAGTAGGTCTTGCTCTGTTGGAGGACCATGGATAGCGAACAACTTGTGCTGTTCCTCTAGATATTACATTAGTGTAGCTAAATACAGCCAGCAGGTAGATGACACACCTTTTCATAGAAAATGTGATGTCTACAAAATTCATATTAAAATAGTGGTAAACTCATAAATGCATTACATATTATTGTGAAACAAATATTAAGCTTAGATAACTTGTTTTTTCAAGAAATTGAGTGTTGTATTTCTTATGATAGTAATACATACGAGCTTTACCGATTTTGTTTTTTTAGATTTCTGTAGAACACATGAAAATCTCGAGATTAAAATTTCGAGATTGACCCGTAAATTTCTGACTTTGAAGAGGTTGAAAAATATACGGGCTTGTCTGTTTAATATAGCGTAATTACAGTCAAACTTCTCAAAAGCGCCCTTTGACAAATTCCCAGCTGTTCGAAGGTTCGAATATATTGTAAAAAAGTTTTAAATTACAAACACACTCCTTTTCACAAAAGTTAAATCATAAGGGCAACTAAAATTTTGAACTAATTCGTGTAGTTTCTAAGCAAACCACTGTAAAGATAAATTTTCTAGGTCTATTCATATTGCAGATGTTTTTGAGTCAAACAAGAGAAAATTCATCACTATCACCAAGCTGACCTTAAAAAATAGAAGCACACATTTTCTACAGTTGTGTCTTACCTCTCTTTACACACACTCGTTAGCTTGTTCAATTGTTGCTGTTCAGCAGCCGGTCAACTTGGGTTTTTTAGGAAAGAAAAGACAAAATAAGCTAAATGTGCATTCCTTCTCGGCTATTTTTGTTTGCTTTTTTAGGGTGGTCGTCGTCTAACTGACCGCAAATAAGTGTAAGCTGAAGATTTTTTTCTTTTCTCTGCCTCTCTTAATCAATCTTGACCGTTGCTTAATCGCAACGAGTCAGTTAGCAAAATAAGCAGATTAATAAATGAGTGGAGAGATAGTAGTAGTCTCGAGTGGGTCGTTTCCCAATTATTGCTTTTTATAGACACATTGTGAAGTTAAGCAACTATTGTTTTAGTGGATTAGTGGAATAGAAAAACTAGTTTTTTGGTGGAAGATTTGTACTGATGAAAGTGATACAAAGTAAATTGTGATGACCCCTATCATAGTTCATCTATCAATTGGTGTTTCACTTCTCAGCCTATGAAATAAGCTATTCCAAAATGCCTGCCGGTAAAATTTTTGTAAGGTTTTCTTAATTTTTAGCTGTTTTTTCACATTTTTAGGGTCGGTTAATCCGCTTTCGGAAGACAAAGAGTTCAAGGAAAAATATAATTGTAAAATATAAACACTCGATTATATTGAGACGTAAATTCAAAAGTTCGATCTTTTTCTTTGACTTAAGAGCCGAGATTTGGAAAATAAAAGCAAGTTGTCTTGCCTTTATCAGAGACTTGAAATTGTGAAAAACAAACTGATAAAAGTTTTCAGCGGAAATCAAAAGTTTTAATAGATAGGAATGTTACCCTCTTTTAAAGCACTGTTCCATTAACAATTACCTAGTGCATCAAAAAGTAACTGGGAAAATGGCCAGCCATTTCAAAATCGGTCATTTCTATCGTATATTTTCACAGTTGGGGAATCTGCCATGATCACTAAGTAAAAAAGATTGATCAGATGGCCGGTCATTTTGAAATAGTTTTGAGAAATTGTCATTTTGAGCAATCATCATGCAGCCGTAAAAACAAAATTGTATTTTCAACGCTTTTTTTTTTAAATTTATTTAAGGTTAATCATTTTTCCTGTGGCAAATTTACTTTTTTTTGTAGCGAAAATGTTTTTTTGTGGCAAATTTTTTCTGTAGCAAATTTACTTTTTTTGTGGCAAATTTACTTTTTTTGTAGCAAATTTACTTTTTTTCTGTAGCAAATTCAGTCTTTTTGTAGCAAATCCGATTTTAGTCTGTAGCACATATACTTGAGGTAGTGTGCTTATTTATTTCTAAAAATTTCAGAAACGTATATATATATCTGTTGATACGCTTGATCCGTATACCGTTTTTAGTCTTTTTAGAATGAAAACCGATTTTCGAGAAAACCGAACCGAGAATTTCGGTTTGGTCCAGCACCCGAAAATTGCAAATTCCTGAAACATCATAGGCAGTTGGCAGAACATCCTACTTGTCGAAATTATCGAAAAATTATGGTAAATTCGGTAAGCTTGCGCGATTTCATTACTGATCCATCAGAGCTTGTTGAGTAGTAGTTGTTCGTTGAGTAATGAAGCAGCCGAGAGTGTGCCAGGTGTGTGATCTAGATTAGACCTAAAGCCCAGCAGCTTTACCAGCAATTAATCCACCTGTCTTTCATGAAGTCAAAGTCTTTCATAGACTCAGAATACAAGTTTTGAGAATTTAGGATGAATAAATAAGCACACTACCTCAAGTATAAGTGCTACTGACTAAAATCGGATTTGCTACAAAAAAGAGTAAATTTGCTACAGAAAAAAATAAATTTGCTACAAAATAAATTTGCCACAAAAAAAAGTAAATTAGCCACAGAAAAAATTTGCCACAAAACAAAACATTTTTGCCACAAAAAAAAGTAAATTTGCCACAGAAAAAATGAATAACCTTTATTTAAATATTCATTGTTTAAGTTTATAAAGGTCAAGAATTAGTTCTTTCTTACACATAAAAAGACTACAAAAATGATTTTTGTATCCTTCGGACGATAAAAAGAATCCTATTATACGGCTGAAATAAAACGGGCTGTTAAACTCCGTTTCCACAGGTAAAGTAAACTTTCTGAATAAAATTTCCTAAAAATCAATATTAATTTTTTGTGATACTAACTCCCCCTAGAACTTTTTTAGACAAAAAAGCACATTTCGTTAAATTATGATGCAATGGATACACAACAAATTTTTAAGAAAGAAAGAAAAAATAGCTAATGATTTTTCTAACTGGAACCTTTTGACTTCCAAAATCAGCTGCAATGAAAAGGAAATGGCTAAATCTGTAGAACTGCTAATGTGAGGAGGCGAAAAGGGTAAATACCCTCGAAGACCCTTGCGCAAAGGATTGTCCAGCTTTTGGTGGACACTCATTTTCCTCCTCTAAACTATGTCCACTTCGTGACTGTTGACTCATTGGTCCCTTCTCTCCCACTTTTGAATGCATACAATTTCAAAATTCCGTTCGGCGATTTTCCTTCCATATCTTACCACGCCTCAGCACTTGAGCCAATAGCTTATTTGCTGATCCATTACAAGTATTTTAGATGGAAAACGAGCAAATCTTCTGTGATATGGACCCTTGAAAAGGGTCAATGCGTATATACTCACTTGAAACCGGCTACTCAAAAAGTTTCCACAAAAGAAGAGAATAATTTTTGAATATAGTTGACTAATATGCTATTGTTTGCTAGTTGTGTGCGCTAAATAATACTAAAAAACACAACAAATTTATTTGGAAACAAAACACATTGAGCTGGTTCACTAAGTAGCATGAACAACTGATAAAAATACTTAAGAACATCTATTCGAGATCATCGTCGATAATAAAAGCCCCTTGGTGGTCATCATCTTCTTGGTGCTCCTCATCGGAAGAATCAACATCCTGAGTGTGAGCACGGACAGCAGCCATGAACATCTAGAAAAAACACGTTTTTAAATTTGACAACACAATAAATTTTTTTGTGAAAGGGCGATACGTAAAAATTCCTCTTTTTACGAAAAAGTGCCTCCTTTTTGCAAAAATATTCCTCCATTTTTTAAAAATATGCCTCCTTTTGCAAGAATTTGTGTTGCTTTATATCTCCTATATAGTATTAGAGCTGTTTTGTTTGTCTGTCGACAGTTGATGTTTTCGGTTTTTTCGGAGTGTTTTTGTTTGGTTTTTTAGTCAAACTTTTTTTAAAATCGAAGCTTGAAATCTCAGGAGTAGAATGGTTGTTCTGGATTCTGGTTTTGAGATTTTTTGGGTTCAATTTTCGGGTTTTAGAGAGCAAATTGTAGTTTTTTTGTTCGAGACATTTTTCCGTTTTATTCTTTGTGAAATGAAACTTTATGGCGCGAATATTTCTTTGATGCACAAACATTTTTTCCTCATAAATTCAACAAAATGGCGCGAGTAACGAATACCCCCCCCCCCCCGCCAAGCATCCGACCTTTAAAAATTGCTGTAACTACCCTTGCGAACAACAAGTTTAGGCTTAGCCCTTAGGCTTGGGGGTAGGCCAGCGTACGGAAGTTGTGACTAATGAAGAGTTTGCGCACATTTTCTGGGTCTGGGACATAAAGTTGGGTACTTTTTACAAAAGTAAAAAAAGTGAAAATCGTTGGGGAGGGGGGGTGGTATTCGCTACTAGGGTCAACAAAACTATAGGGTATCAAACTTTTACTTGAAGAAATACTAAAAAGTCTAGCGATAGTTTTGCATGTTAATTTAGATTATTATTAGATTGATTATTTGATGAATATTTACAAGTACTCTGGTTCATAGAAAGACAAGCCGATAAAAATGTTTAACTTACAGCTTTAGCGCCAGGAAGAGCTTCAACCACGGCTTCGAAGTGAATTGGAGGAAGAGATCCTTGCAGTACCTGAATCAAATCATTTGCTCGACCAGACGCAAACACAGCATTTGCCATGTGAACAGAGCCATTTTCAATGTCACCTAAATTATTGATTAGTAATTATTTCTTAGGGTAAAAAATAAAGATACCATCTCTCAAAAGTTCTTCTCCATAAATCATTTCTGCAAGAAAGTATTGCTGCATAGCAGCTTGATCTCTAGGATCAGGAATGGCACTGATGTTTTGAGTAGCAGATCGTGTATGCTTTTTAAGTTTTCTGTCTAAAAAATTTAACGCAATTATTTGAATTATTGCTGTTTTCCCCTAAAAAAATTACTCTGTCGAATTTTGCGCTTGTAGTCAGGAGCAGAACATCTCTTCTGATCAAAGTAGATAGCGTATCCAACCAAACCAACACCAGCTATACCGGCAGCCCATGCCAAAATATTGGACATTTCTATTTTGAGTAAAGAAAAATTATGGAATTGCAAAAAATCTTTTAAAAATTGTTGAGTGGATGAGACAATAAATTGAAAAAAAGCTTGTAAATTAATCTTCATTTCGAAACAAACAAGTAATCTAATCAAATATATTTTTGGAGATAAAGAACAAAAATAACTAAGGATCAATCAATAATAAAAAGCGCCAATTTGAAATCTCACTCCAAATCATCATCTACAATAATGGCTTGCTGAGAACTTGGACCTTCGGAACCTGCATGCTCTATTGCAGCATCAGCAATTTGATGACATCGCAATGCCGTTGTATGACGCTGAAAATGTTGGGAATTTTTTATAAAATGACTTAAAATTACAATTTTAGCTTCCGGCAAAGCTTGAGCCAAAGCTTCAAACTGCAATGCGGGAAGTGTTTGCTGGAAAATCTGAATAAGCTCAGCCGGGTGCTCGCAAGCAAATACAGCGTTTGACATGTGGAAAACTCCCTCCTCCAAATTTCCTTGAAAGATCACTATGTAAACTGAAAAAAGACGATTACCATACCACTGTTCATGAGCTCTTCTCCAAAGTCATCTCGTCAAAAAAGTATTGTTGCATTGCTTGCGCATTTCTTGGATCAGGAATAGAACTCGAACTGCCTGTTGTTCGATATTTTTGCTTCATTTTTCGATCTTAAATAGTCAAAAGGTTTAGAAAACATGAATACAGGGTGTTTCAAGAAATCCGCAGGATTTGAAATAGCTATAACTTTTTTTCTGGTTCGAACATCGAATTTCTGTTTTCGCATATCGTTCTCTCTTGACGGGCAATTTTGTTAAGTATATAATGTCAAAAATACGATTTTCGCTTGGTCCCCCTCTGGTTCTGGTCCAGGTCTGTGGGTTGGCCCCTAGATGGCTAAAAGCCGAACCACAGGGGGTGCAAGCGAAAATCTTATTTATGAAATTATACACTTAACGAAATTTCCCGTCAAGAGAAAACGATTGGCAAAAACAGAAATTCGAAATTCGATCTAGAAAAAAAAGTTATAGCCATTTCAAATCGTGCGGATTTCCTGGAACAGCCTGTACATTTACCGTAAAACTCCAGGGCTTCTATTAGATAATACATTTTTTGTTAAAATGATAGCTTACATCAGTTTGAAAGCTGAATAGAAAGCAGATATATCCGGGGCTACATTCTTGGTATTAAAGTTTCAAAGAAATGAATTAAATTAAAAAGAAATCAATAATTTTCAAAGGTTTGACGGGGTAAATTAGTACTTTGACGGGGTACAATAATTTAGGGCATTTTTTAATTCTTAACTTAATAAATTAGAAGAAGAAAACTCACTCTGGCGTATTTTCTGCTTGTAATTAGGATCAGAACGTCTTTTATGGTCAAAATAAAGTGCATATCCGACAAACCCAACCACACCAGCTATGCCAGCAGTAAAAAACAAAAGAAGATCGGTTGAATCCTGTTTGATTTGACATCACTGAAGACATTTTTTCTAAAACTAATGTTAAATTAGATTCTTTTGAAACTGTTGAGAACTATCAAAATTAGGCTCTCCCCGTTAAGCTCCAAAACTTTATTAAATAAAGATGCACTGGTAAATTATAACCTTCCGTCTTACAGCAATTCATTTTTAGAGTATAACAAAGAAAATAAATTTCCGATATCATAGAAAATAAATTTTTTGGTGTGACACCACGAAGCAAAAAAAGGTTGAGTTAAAATTCCTATAGGAACAGGATCAAAAGATTCATGATCTATTTTCGCCAAAAACTCACTCAGATTGTGGAACCACGTCGAAACTGCTACTTCAGATAAAACCTTTTATATATGTAACAGTAAAAGTCAAAACAACTTTTTGACGCAAGTAGACATGTATCTAACCAATTAAATAAATAAAAATAACGGTGTCTAACAGGTTATGGCGAAAAGGATTTTGGGCGCAAACAGGAGGGATACGGACAATTCACAGTCTGGACAATTCACAGTCTAGGACAATTCACAGTCTAGGACAATTCACAGTCTAGGACAATTCAGAGTATGGACAATTCACAGTCTGGGACAATTCACAGTCTGATCGAATTTACAAAAAACAAAGCATCCGAAAATACCTAAATATTAATGCCTCCGGAAATTAAGTACGCAAAGCTGATTCTTTGAAATGTACCCATGTTCGCATGGCCATGAAATAATTTGAATTGTTTCAGTTTCTTCTTCTGGACTTTTTGTTACCTTTTTTCGAGATTTGGTCAAAATTTTCATGTTGTAGAGTGGTGCGTAGAAGTCAATATAAGAAGTATTAAGGAAAGTCTACCCAAATTTCAGGCCTCGTAATTCCTGATCTTCTGGTATAGGTATACACCTGATTTAAAGCTAGCCAACTCAGTTTGGTGATCCGTCTTGTCAAACTGGATTTTCCATTCAATTTTAAATCAGTAAAAATGGTTTGTTTCTAACGTTGACCAAATTTTTTTATGGGCCATTTTGCTGGATTTTCATCTCTGTTCATCTCAGTCAAGAATACCCAATCTATATTTAGTGCTCCGGTGACTAAAATCGGAATTCAAGCATTATTGAATCAAATTCCCTGCCCATTTTTAGGTATTATAGCATTATAACTTTTTTAATTTATTTATGTTTTATCTTTAAGCCGTCCAAGTGGATATCCACCTGTTCAGGTTGTACCTATCCTGAGTTTTAGAGTTTGAGTAGCTAAACCACAATTTCAGTTCAGACAAACATTACTCCATTAGTTTTAGGTTTACACCGAGAGCTGAAAAAAAAAGGAACAAAAGAGAGAAGATACCTTAGGCCAGAGCGAAGGATGACAAGACCTGGAAACCAGCGAGCTGATATTCATATGCTGATTAGCCACATCAGAAGCCAGGTATCTTATCTCTTTTGTTCCTTTTTTTTAGCCCTTGGTTTTAGCCCTTGGTTTTAGAAAAACGGTTTGTTTTTATTTGCAAAAAAATAATTTTGCAGGCCAGCCATGTGCTGACCTGAGCGTACCCATCCCAGGTTTTGGGTTTGGGTATAGGATATCGCAGTTTGGATATTATCAAATGGATCTTTTAGCGAACAAGCCCTAATTCAAAAAATTTGTCGCGAGATGAATTGTTTTCAAAATTCGGAAATACGAATATATATGGCTAAAATTGATTTACGCCCTCAAAAACTGATTTACGCCCTCAAAATACTGGTTTACGCCCTCAAATCTATATATTGCCATTTTCTGTCAAATTTTTGTTGCCACTTTTTCCATATTTTTACACCAGCATGTAGCCCTGAATCTTGGCTTTCTAACAAGCTATTGACTGATTTCCTGAGATTTCAAAAAGCTGGAGAAAAAGTAATTTTATAGACCAAATTTTTAGAAAAATTTGCTCCATACAAAGACTTTTTTCTCCAGCTTTTTGAAATCTCAGAAAATCAGTCAATAGCTTGTTAGAAAGCCAAGATTCAGGGCTACATGCTGGTGTAAAAATATTGAAAAAGTGGCAAAAAAATTTGACAAAAAATGGCAATATATAGATTTGAGGGCGTAAACCAGTATTTTGAGGGCGTAAATCAGTTTTTTGAGGGCGTAAACTACTTATAGCCAATATATATACAGCCAATAAAATTTGTCCTTTGAATTGGTACAAAATGGGACAAAGCTTTTTTTTTTGGAGCAAAAAGACTTTTTTTTGGGTCAAAAAGACTTTTTTTGGGTCAAATTTTAGCTGGGTCAAAAAGACTTTTTTTTTGGTCAAAAAGACTTTTTTTTGGGTCAAAAGTCTTTTTTTTGGGTCAAATTTTTTTTTCAAAAAGACTTTTTTTTGGGTCAAAAAGACTTTTTTGGGGGGCAAAAAGACTTTTTTGGAGCAAATTGGCTTTTTCTTGGTGCAAATTTTTTTAGATGTAGTTCTGCATTTTGTTTTTATTTTCTCGATATAATTTTATTGTTTTGCTTGAATAGAGAAAAACTTCTAAAAAACTGATGTATAAAAAGTATGAATGAAAAAAATCTATTGCTGCAAAGCAGAACTCATTTTCGTGGCCGGCCAGTCTTCTGTTTGTGGTGCAAAGGGATTTGTTGTGCTGAAAGAGGGTAAGCGGCAAGTCCATTTTCACATAGCAACATCACAGAGTGCTTGCAGTGCTGCTTTTTTGCTCCCACAACACACGAGCATTGATATTCTCCATTCCAGAAAAGATTGGGAGAGACTGTGCAGAATGAAAAACGAAGAGTCTTGTAGCGTCCCCAGTTAGTGTAGCTTTGATTTCGGAGCTGCAAATCCAGCGCTTGCAATAATACAGGAGTAGCATCTTGGTGCAGCCAACCAGAGTAACATTTTGCAGTGTTGGATGGGCTGTCAAGGGTGGCTTGTTCTTGTTTGCCATCACAAAAGCCTCACGATAAAGGCTGGGTGATATTTGAGGAACAGCTGTAGGATTCTATAGACAACTTGTTTATATAAACACAAAATAAACACACCAGCTAAAAATTATCATTCTTTCCTTTCTTTCAGACTTTTCCATTTAATTTCTGAATCATCACTTCGATGGCGGAACCAATTTCATTAACAAAGGATTAGTTTTTCTTAACAAAAGGCGAAAAATTTTTATATTCATTCATATTCATACTTTTTATACATCAGTTTTTTAGAAGTTTTTTCTCTATTCAAGCAAAACAATAAAAATTATATCGAGAAATAAAAACAAAATGCAGAACTACATCTAAAAAAATTTGCACCAAGAAAAAGCCAATTTGCTCCAAAAAAAGTCTTTTTGACCCAAAAAAAAGTCTTTTTGACCCAAAAAAAAGTCTTTTTGAAAAAAAAAATTTTGACCCAAAAAAAAGACTTTTTGACCCAAAAAAAAGTCTTTTTGACCCAAAAAAAAGTCTTTTTGACCCAAAAAAAAGTCTTTTTGACCCAAAAAAAAGTCTTTTTGAAAAAAAAAATTTTGACCCAAAAAAAAGACTTTTTGACCCAAAAAAAAGTCTTTTTGACCCAAAAAAAGTCTTTTTGACCCAGCTAAAATTTGACCCAAAAAAAAAGTCTTTTTGACCCAAAAAAAAGTCTTTTTGACCCAAAAAAAAGTCTTTTTGACCCAAAAAAAGTCTTTTTGCTCCAAAAAAAGCTTTGTCCTACAAAATGTGAGAAAATGTAAATTGCGTCTCAGACTGTGAATTGTCCATACTGTGAACTGTCGCGCACCCCAAACAGGATACCGTATAACCTCTAATAATTACCCACTCCTTGTTCAAAATCGTGTTCTTGGCATTGCGTTTTTGACCCACTTTTTGTAGACCACTCTTAGGCAAGTTAGGCAAGTTACCAGCTGTCTTGTAGCCAGTGAAATTAGCTACAAAATGAGGCATAACTTTCCTAAGAGTGGTATAATAATTATTAGAGGTATACGGTAAATCCAAAAGCAGTTAAATTTAAAACAGTTTTGGCGCTAAACGGGGAGAGCCCAGAATTAGAGACAGAAACAAGACAAGATCTTGGCCAAGATTTTGTCTTGTCTTGCCCCAATTTTGACTGAAAATCTTGTCTTGGGATCTTGCTTGGTCATTTCTAGGAATCTTGGTCTTGGTATTATGGTCAATCTTGTATGCAAAATTTACAAATCACCCGACTACCATTTTATCGTTTTTAGGGCCCATAGCATACCTGAATTCTGTTTTTGGGCTTCATACAAAATTAAAAAATGGCGGGAAAGGACAATTCCGTCCCACCCGCCGTCCCGAAATCCCGCCTGAACATTTTCCAACAATATCCTGTCCCGGTGTCCCGTCTGGAAAGAATTATACAAATTTCGTCCCGTGTCGTCCCAAAAATTTCGAACTTGCATCTCTAATAAAACACACGTCAAACAATATAAAAAGCACATGATCAAAAACAGGGAAACATAGTGCGTAAAAATTATAAACACTAGCCACAAGTTTTGCTATAAAAATGGTCACCTGTTAAAAACTGTCAAAATTGTCTAAACAGTCAACTTTCGATTTAAAGAACCCTCGATTTAACGAAACTCTTAATTTATCGAACTTTTTTCAACGCCTATTCTGCCAGTGATTAAATAAATGACCAAAATTTACTCTTGATATATCAAAACTCTCGGTTTAACGAACATTTTTTCCGGTCTCCAAGGGTTCGTTAAATCAATCGAGAGTTGCCTGTATAAATCTTGGTTTTTAGCCAAGATCTTGGCTGACCGTTCAAAAATCTTGCTCTTGGTCTTGGTCAAAATTTCAGCTAAAAATCTTGTCTTGGAATCTTGCTTGGTCCCCTTTCTGTCTATACCCAGAATTAATGGAAATAATTGCAGAAAAAATGCCTAAAGATTTATTCGAAAAAACACCCCAAAAAAATCGTTTTGCCAATTTGGCATTACATTAATTAGCAATGAAATTTTCAAAAATCAATTTCATCTTTAAATTACTTCGCCAAAGAAAGTTTGGAAATTTGTTTTTAAACACGTGATTTCTCCTGCAAATGGCTTACAGACGTATAAGATCTCGTTCCAGCCCTCCTGAAACGAGAATGAGTACTGCTGGAAGAAGCGAAAGCGATAATTATACCGGTGAAGAGGGCACCACAGATGAATTTGAAGATGTGGTGGAAGAAACTCGCAGGCAGCGGTTGGTTTTCTCGTTAGCTTTATATTTGGTTTGGTATTTTAACATTTAATATTTTAGAAGAAGATCATTGCGTAAGAGAACAGCTACGGAATTGGAGCGATTGCATTTCCGACTGGTCAATGAGAAGGTTAAGAAATTTAATCGTAATTGAAGAACCATAAGTAATCTTTTAGGTGGTTAATGACATTACTTTGGAGGTACTCTACAAGCCCCATACTCTTACTGTGCTCGCTTTTTGTGTGCCTATCTTTTTTACAAAGCGTTTAGCGGGTAAATGCAAGCTTTTTTAAGCTGATATTAGGCACCTCTTAATTGACTTCATTGACTTTTTTAGCGATGAAGACGTCTCAGAGCAAACATTTTCCGCGGTCTTCAAGCTATTGGTGTTCTTTTTCTGGTGATCAGTGCCATGGCTTTTCCCAATGGACCGTTTATCCGACCTCATCCAACGTAACATTTTATCTAGCGAATAATTTTTTTCACAATTACCGTATAACCTCTATTAATTAGGCCCCCTCGTTCAAAATCGTGTTTGTGGCATTGTGTTTTTCACTCATTTTTTGGAAAGTTCTCTGAGGCAAGTTACCACTCATTTTGTAGCTAGTGAGATGAGCTATAAAATGGTTGGTAACTTGCCTGAGAGAAGTGACCAAAAAGTGGGTCAAAAACACAATGTCACGAACACGTTTTTTGAATTAGGGCGTGCCTAATTAATAGAGGTTATACGGTAGAAATTCATAGGTTTTGGCGGATAATATTCGGAGTCAGTGTGCTCTACGCCTTGCTCCTTCAATTCACTCTTTACCAAAGCTATGGTATGTACGAAAGTGGAATCAAATACGTGGAGCTATTGCAATTTTTAGGAGACATCAAGAGGGTGATTAGCTGGCTTGATCCTGTCGGGCTTAGTCAAACTTCTCTTGACGAAAAGGTAACTAATTTTTATTCCAAACCAATTCTCCAAGAATATTAGCTATATATTCTAGGATTATGCGATCAACTGTTCGGATGTCTCGTTGGAGCGTATTTGGAGCCACATAGACATGTAATCAGTTTGCGCTGAACTTCTCGAAAGCTGTAAATCATGTGACTTTAGATTTGCTGTGGGTCACTTTTTGGGCTGGGGTATGAAGGCGCTCCTTATTCGACACACAATTATCTGTTGGTATATAAGTATTGCTTGGGAGCTTACAGAAGTGTCTTTACCAATTAATTATTGTTTTCTTCTTTTCATTACTGAAATTTGAGGTCGTATTTGCTCATCTATTGCCGAACTTCCAAGAGTGCTGGTGGGATGCGATCTTTCTCGATATTATCATTTGCAATGGATTAGGAATTCTGTTCGGCTTATGGCTGTGTCGATACATGGAAATGCGTAGTTTCCATTGGGAAAGCATTAAGTAAAATTTTGGCTAGACTTTACTTGCCCCCCCCCCTACGGCTGACCCACTTCGAGGTGAATTTTAAAAAACCGATTGCATATTCGTGTTTCTCGACCCGGATTTATACGCGAAATGATCATCAGATTCTGTGAAAGTGAAAAAAATTTGAGATTTGCCTTGGTCCCCAAGGTAAACTTTTAGAAAAATTTGAAAAGAAAATATTTTTTAAATTGGCGCCTTTTGAATTTTAGGGGGAATAAGGGCTGTATAGGGAGGGGAAGGAAATAAAAGGGGCCACTAATCACACAGGGCCCACTAACAAGAATATATTGAACATAGTTTTGAATACTGGGGCCTACCGCATAAATAAACTCTGGTATGCATGCTTTTCATGCATTCAGAGTCACTTTCGAGTGATTTGTGTTGTCCCAAAATCCCAAAAATTTTTTTTCACTTTCACAGAATCTGATGATCATTTCCCGTAAAAATCCGGGTCGAGAAACACCAATATGCAATCGGTTTTTTAAATTCACCTCGAAAGTGGGTCAGCCGTGGAGAGGGGGGGGGCAAGTAAAGTGTTACCAAAATTTTGGTCAAATGTTTTGTAATCTTTTTTTAGGAACATTCGCACAGCGCGCGGAAAGTTCAAGAGAGCGGTGTTGCAGTTTACGCCTGAAAGGTGATTTGGGAGTCGCATTCATAATTAATACTGTAGCTTAAAATTTTAGTTGGATGAAGGTTGAGTGGCTGAATATTTTCCCGCTGAAGAGATGTCTGGCCATTTATGCATTCATCATGGTTGGCTGGTGAGCATTACAGTCGACTCTCGATAAACCGCCACCCCCAAAACTTCGTTCCCACCTTGGGTCCGGCACTTTTTTACCTCGATTTTTGGAATATTTTGCCAAACCTGATTCGTCAGTCTGATCCGAAATATCGCAAGGATTCTAATTTTACCGGTCGTTTTTCGGAATGGTAACACTTTTGCCGTAAAGACCCGCGCCTCTCGGTAAACCGCCACCCTATTTTCGGAAAAGGGTGACGGTTTATCGAGAGGCGCGGGTCTTTACGGCAAAAGTGTTACCATTCCAAAAAACGACCGGCAAAATCAGAATCCTTGCGATATTTCGGATCAGACTGACGAATCAGGTTTGGCAAAATATTTCAAAAATCGAGGTAAAAAAGTGCCGGACCCAAGGTGGGAACGAAGTTGTGGGGGTGGCGGTTTATAGAGGGTCGACTGTAATACATATAACGTTTTTGGAGAGCTCAGCATGTGTGCCCTTTTCAGATCACTGAGCTCAATACTTTCTTTTTAAAGCACGTCTTCTCAATCGACACTAAACATCCTATCGTTTTTTGGCGCATCATACTTATAGGTTTGATTTCGGCACCATCCATCAGGTAAAATACTTGTTTCTAAAAAATTTAACTTATGATGAAATCTCCAGAAGATAGAACCTCTCGTTATGGATTATTTCAGGCAGTATTACGTCTATGCTACGGATCCTAAAGTAAAGAGAATCGGAATGCAGTGCTGGGTTACACTGCTGTCTGTGCTCTCGAAGCTGCTATTTGCATCAAATTTGGTCGAACGCAGCTTCCTGATATAAAAGTGAAGCTTGTCAGTTTGTGGATTCTCTTTTGTGTAGGCTACTCTATAATACGTCAATATTTAACTTTACTACTGTTTCGTTCAAGGCTGTCGGGACAGTTTTCTGTGTGTGGCTTTCAGTGGTCTGGGCTAAGTATTCGTCTGTAAGACCTTGGAAGTATTTGATTTTATCAGTGATTTTTGTTTTAAGATGACGAAAAACGTAGAGATGGAAGGAGGTGAGACTCGCCAGTGCTATTTGGATTCCAGCTGCGAGAACCTGGGTGCCATTAAGGAAGATGTGCTGAGGCGTAGACGATTACTGAACATCCCAAGCCCAGACTTTTCGTGAATTAGATTGTTGAGAGTAGGATATTTCTGTATTGTACAATCGCTGTTGATTAATAAGAATCATTTAATCGTAGCTTCAATTGTCTGTGTAGTTTTGATTGATCTCTGGCTTTAATGTAAGCGTGACTTGCTTTTTTTTGTAATTATGTATTTTAATGGTCGCTGGCTTGTGAGCGCCCCTTATGATGATTAAACTTGCAATAAGCTTTTGGTTTCTCAATTACCTTTTGAGCGTAATGTAGTTGTTTTGCGATATAGGAAATTTATTAGCATCATGGAATTTAAAACGATATATCTCGCTAACACGGGAAAGGCACGACCCGGGTGTGGCCTATTAAAAAACGTTATATACCAAAATGTAGCCCTAATTGAGCTAGTTAAGGAACCGTTCGCAGAATCTGCTATGGATCAATCTACGCTGAGAAATAATCTTTTTAAAATTACAAAAAAATTGTGTTGACATATAAGTCAAGAACAACCCTTTTCAAACATGTGAGTTGGTGGCCGAGTGGATGAGTGGTGCGGCGCCGAACCTATTTCTTTTTTTTTCGGGAAAGGTTCGACTCCAGTCGCGTGCACGTCTTTTTATTTTCGGTTTTTTAAAGCTTCACTTTCCTACACAAAATGACACGGGGAGAACAATAAAAATATTTTTAACGTCGTCGGATTTGTAATACACATTGTGAACGGTATATATTTCATTTACGAACAACGAACAATTAATGACAATGATTATACCGTATATATAATATATATAATATATACCGTTCACAATGTGTATTACAAATCCGACGACGTTAAAAATATTTTTATTGTTCTCCCCGTGTCATTTTGTGTAGGAAAGTGAAGCTTTAAAAAAAACCGAAAATAAAAAAGACGTGCACGCGACTGGAGTCGAACCTTTCCCGAAAAAAAGAAATATGTTCGGCGCCGCACCACTCATCCACTCGGCCACCAACTCACATGTTTGAAAAGGGTTGTTCTTGACTTATATGTCAACACAATTTTTTTGTAATTTTAAAAAGATTATTTCTCAGCGTAGATTGATCCATAGCAGATTCTGCGAACGGTTCCTTAACTAGCTCAATTAGGGCTACATTTTGTATATAACGTTTTTTAATAGGCCACACCCGGGTCGTGCCTTTCCCGTGTAAGATAATTTTTTCCTAAGTAGCGACTTTATTGTTTTTCATTTACTGTCCACCTAATTTGTTACGGCGTTTTAACTGAAAAAAAAAGACACACACACATGGCGGTATCTGTGCTCAGGTATCTCGGTTGTTTTACCCAGATGTCCAAGTAGTGGTACACTAACATATTAGAGACTAATTGTCAAAAAAATGATGTTTGCTACCACCAGGGGCGTACCCGGGGTGAGGGGGCCACGTGCCTCCCGTCAGATTATATCTTAAACGGTGCAAGTAAAATGGCCCCGAAAATTTTAAAACGGTGTATATAAATGGTCTAAAAATGGCCTGGTGCCCTCAGAAACTCGTGCGTACGCCACTGGCTATCACCATGATCGAATTTGTTGGAAAATTTTTAATCGTCTCTTTTCGGAACAAGTAGACAAGGACTAAAATACCAAAGAAAGTGAGGCGGAATCAAAAGAGTGAGCGCAAATGAATTAAGCGCAGAGGAGCAGTAACGCTAAATAAGCCAGTTATAATTCGATAAAATGAAATTCTCAAGTCAAAAATGATCTATCCGCTATGTAAGCAAGGTAAAAATGGTCTTTTTATACGAACCGGGAACAATCGTCCTTTTATACGGGCAGGGGGACCAAGGCAAAAATGTGGGGCATACTCCAATTAAGATGTGGGAGTATAGTTCAAGTGCTCCGCTCTGTACAACAAATCCTCAGAGTCTCTCAAAAATCTTGCCGAATTGACGAAAAAGATTGACAAAATACGCATTTTATTGATAACATCCAAGGAAACATCAACACGGTCAAAAACAAAATTTCAGTTCACGTCCATAGATTCGATCACATCATACTTGAATGTTTTTTGCTTGAAGACTTTAGTAGATCCTGGCTTAAACTTATACTCCAGTTCCACAGCACTTGGAGGTTTGCAGAAGTCAGGGACAATAGGACCTTCGAAGCGGGCACCATCCTTGTCAATAACCACGAGGTTCAGCGAATTTCCTGACATGTTATCCCCATGCTAAAGTTTAATTTACCGCTTCTATGAATTTGAAAAGAACACAACCTACCATTCCGGCGTGAAGAGCTCGCTGAACCAGATCCTTGCATTCAGCTTCCTACAAAATATTAGTGATTAATTCGGTTAATTATTAATTTAGCAAGACCTTATCTATCACATATTTCTAAAAGTGCATTTTGATCTTTCTTTTTAAATTCACAGCCCTCAATGGTCCACTAACTTTTTAGGACTGTGATCAATTTTTGAAAAAGTATTATTTCGAAAAAACTTAAAATTATGAAAAGACCAACACGTCCTTCTCGAAGAATGCCATGACGAAGTCCAGTTGTTAGTTTAAGCGTGTAATACAACAACAAGTACCTCCATGCCAAATTTGAAATCTCGCTCAAGAACAGTGATTGCAGCGTAGCTTCCAGAACCATCAGATGCGAAAGGTTTAGCCATTGATGTTCCATTGGC
This sequence comes from Ditylenchus dipsaci, assembly GCA_004194705.1. Lineage (NCBI taxonomy): Eukaryota > Metazoa > Nematoda > Chromadorea > Rhabditida > Anguinidae > Ditylenchus > Ditylenchus dipsaci. The sequence continues at coordinate 3,427,306 of SADC01001227.1, read as the reverse complement.
AGAGATATCGTAGAGGTAGACTCCGCTCGGATCCCAGCCACCAACTAGCAGGTAAGCACCGATGTATCCCATATACTTGAACAGATGATGCTTAGCCATTCGCAGAGCAGTGATCACACGAGCTTTTCTTCCCGAATTGAGTTCTTGCAAACGAAGGTTGGCTGAGAGCATTTTAGTTACCTGAAGAAAACAATAAGAGAAGTCGTATTTTGTGATTCGTGAAAAACCTGGTCGAGATCAGCAGCAGTACCAGCTCCACAAGCATAGATCGCGTTCGTCAACTTGTGCACCTTTTCACAGTTCTTGTCAGCGATAATGTTTCCAGCTGTAGCTCTTGAATCCGCACCCATGACAACACCATTCTGAAAAAATGGTAAGAAGTTATTAGGAGGAGACGCAACTGGTTAAAAATTCACCTTGTACGTGGCAGCCACAATAGTAGTTCCTGTACTTCGCAATACAGCTGGCTTCACGCCACTTTCACACAGAGCTAGATTTCGCTGACAAGCAGAGAAGTCGAAAGCATCGGTCGCTTCCATGTCCATCTTGAGAACTTTCACATCCATTTTTGCTTGTCAAATTTTCTCACGAATCGTTTTATCACTAAAGAACGCTAATTACTTCTAACTTTTCTAAACTTGGGTAGAGAAATATTGAGCAGTATGAGTTTACGTCTCAAAGAGTTATAAAATTTCCGAGTGACTTTTGTGATGACAATTTGATACAGAAAATGCCGTTTTAAAATTACTGTTGGTCATTCCACTTAAGACGATAAATGTTGTGAAACATTTAAACTACATTATGCTATTGAACAACTTTGAAATTTAGTCGAAATTTTTTAGAATTCGCCTATTTTAGCTGTGAACTACCGTATTTCCTCTAATAAGACCACATGCTCCAATAAGCCCACATGCTTTAATAAGCCGACACTCCCTACTTTGGGCTCAATTGCAGTTTAGGCATCCTTAACCACTTTAGGCATCCTTAAAAAGTTTAAGCATCCTTAAATATTTTAGGCATCCATAGAAAGTTTAGGCATCCAATAAATACTTTAGGCATCCATAAAAAGTTTAGGCATCTAATGAATACTTTAGGCATCCATAAAAATTCGACTTTTTTAGAAGCAGTCGAAAACCATTTTAAACAATTATTTTGTTATAAAAAAACTAAAAAAGCAATTTCTATGGAACTTTAGGCTGTAATGGGGTGGTAAGAAAATAATGAAAAGCCAATTATTTGAACAACTCTCTACCTAGTTTTTGGCTGTTTTACCATGTTTTTCAATTCGGGCCGTGGCAAAAATAGACTTTATATGCATTATATGATCGAAAGTACTTCTCGAATCATGTCTAAGGTAAGTGTGTGCGCGCATCTCTAACTCTCAAGCCCCCTGCGCCCCTTCGGGGCGCAGAGGGCTTGGGGGCTTGGAGTTGAGATGCGCACACCCACATACCTTAGACACAAATCACTCGAAAGTGACTCTGGATGCATGAAAAAACATGCATACCAGAGTTTATTTATGCGGTAGGCCCCAGTATTCAAAACTATGTTCAACATCTTCTGTTAGTGGGCCCCTTATTTAAGTGTCCCCTCTTTTGTCCCTTCCCCTCCCAATACAACCATTTGTCCCTTTTTGAATGACAAAAATATTACTTGAACCGGTTTCTAGACACTTTTAAAAACGTTATTTTCAGGGGTATAAGCCAGAAGGTCCGTAAGCATGCAGGTATATGCAAGTACCTTTTTTAGATGGGGGGGGTCGTATGGTAACTGTTAGAGTAAAAGCAAGTAGCGCGAAATTTTCTTGCATACTCTATACATGTTGTTATTAAATAAAGTTAAGGATGCCTAAACTTTTTATGGATGCCTAAAGTATTGATTGGATGCCTAAACTTTTATGGATGCCTAAACTTTTTAAGGATGCCTAAACTTTTTAAGGATGCCTAAAGTGCAATTGTACCCTACTTTGAGGGCTAAATATCAGCTCAGAAAAAATTTGTCTGTAAAGATGTTTAATGCATTTTCTTAACTCCCACGAGCTCTACCGATTCCACTTTTTCGATTTCGGTTGAGCACCCAAAATCTCGAGATAAATTCCAAATTTTCTGATTTTTGAGGGTTTGAAAAATAAGACCACATGCTCCAATAAGCCACATCCTGGGGAGAGGTTAAAAAATAAGCCCACATGCAGGGTTGTCAGGGTGTAGCTTTTTCGGCCACAAAAAAGCTAAACCCTTTTTGCAGAATTTGCATAAAATGACACATTGCTTTGAATTTTCGAATTATAATATACGTTTCAAGACTTCAATAGAAGGGTAAGGAAGATGTCTTTCAACCGGTATGTAGAAATGGTTCACCCTTATTTCCGTCAACCTCATTTCCGCCAACCTTATTTCCGCCAACCTCATTGCCGCCACTTTTTATAAATTTTTTAATCCAAAATTTTTATGCTTTTCAGGTTCCAAAAACTGTTTTCTGTACTAATTTAACTATTCTTAAGATGGTTTGGCGGTAGTGAAATGCCGTTTGTAGGGTATTTATCGAGGTTTCATAAAACTGCTTAAATGACAGTTTACTACATGAGAACCATCTCTAAAATACTTTATTAGTACAGGCAAGTGCCTTGGAGGGTAGGGTCACATTTCGTACCGCGACATTTCATATCGGGACATTTCGTACCGCGACATTTCATATCGGGACATTTCGTACCGCGACATTTCATATCGGGACATTTCGTACCGCGACATTTCATATCGCGACATTTCGTACCGCAGCTTTTATTGGGTCCGAAAGGTATTTTTTAAAACTAATTCAGCCAAAATGTTTTAAACGCTTTTAAAACCTTTTCCTTTTATTTCTATGTCTACCTTATAGAAAAATGACTAACACTCGGAAAGCCATGCGTAGTAATTGCTGCGTCGGAAGCAGAATTTCACGCTCTACACGATGGTACTTTTATTTTTTATTTAGACATAAATGTGCCGAGATATTAATGATTTAAAATTGGTCGAAAACGGCCCTCCAAAAACAACAATTCGGTTGATTCATTCATGTGGTACTCACCCAAATTTATACTTTTTCTAGACGTTTAGCATCTTAAAGTGATGGGCATGAACAGGGCTATCGAATAGGTGCAAGCATCCAAGGCAGTAGTGGTGAAATCCTGGACATATATGCATTATAGGCTAAAATCCAGATTTCTGAAAATCACAATCCACTCACTAAAATTCTCATAACTTTTCTCAGTGACCACTTCCAACCATTTTCTCAGGCCTATCAGATAGCACAGCTTCAGGGCTACACAATGAGCACTAATAAGCCGTATGGTGAAGAAAAAAAATATTGCCAAAAGTCGATTTCCACTTCAGGGATTGCTATCGTTCGGAATGCTAGATTTCAACCAAACATGAAGGAATGTAAAGGCAAAACAACGACAAAACCGAATATCATTTTTCCAGCCAAATACATATGCAACGTCACAAAACAACACAACTTATCTGCACTGATCGCATTTTTCTTCGTTTGTTTGTGCTGATGCTTTCTGCAGTAATGTTTCTGACACCTGCTACAGCGTTTTCGACTCATTGCTTGGCAGACTTGGCAATAACCAGTGGCAGCGACAGGCTTCGGCAGATGTAGATGCTCATCTTCTCCCACACGGCTGCACTTGGTGCAAAGCACTAGCATCACGATGTGGTCTTCACAAGCAAGTTTCTCACATTTGCTGCAGCTGCGTACGCGGTCACCCCTTCCCACCTTATTGCAGATATGGCACCACTTTGGAGATTCTTTCGTGGTCGCATTCATTTTGTTGTGAAGACTAAATTCAATGATAATAAATACGTTTGCATTTCTTCTCAAACCTGTCGTAGTGGCCTGATATCTGCGAAAAAGTTTTTGCAATCCAGTGTTCCGATTTGCTCTTTCTGCTTTTTGTCCAGTCATCAATTGGTCTGCCAGCTTGTGGATGAATTCCCGTCTTGTTGAAGTTTTTCCAAAAAGAACATAGGCGTTAGCTGCACCTCCATCCACCAAGAAGCTCATGAAGATACGCAGAGGCCAACGATTGACAGGCGGTTTGTAGCTGTAACGATTGATCATTTCATCGAAGATGTCCACAGCGAACTTTGTTTGATTGTAGTCGGTGATCATCTTTGGTTTTCCCGAACGATGCATTTGCTCGTCATGGTGCGTTGTTGAATAGAGATTGACTTGCTTCGTCTTCTTTGCTTGGAACTTTACGATGGTCTCATGCTGTCGAAAGGCGAATCGAACTTTTCCAAGCTAAAATTGAATGAATTGAATAAACTTGAAACAGATCAGAAATGGTTGTCTAAAACTGCGTACCTCCAATTTCTCATCAATAAAGTCTGTCGGAGTTCCTTTTCTTCCTTTTCGCATAGTCCCAGCAGGTACGTGTTCTGCGTCAGAAGGTTGAGTCCCAATTCGCTGCTGGTGAAGAAATTGTCCGTAACCATTGTACGTTTGCATCCGAGGAAGGGACGAGCAAGATGCATAACAACCTGCAAAGATCAACTCAAGTATATAATCAAGGTACACCAAGTAAACCAAGTATATACCTTTTCTCCCAAGTTGGTTTCCGCATGGCCGGATTGTTTCCCAAATAGACGCTAGCATTTGACATGAACATCGTAGCTGGGTCGACGAGGCAGAAGATTTTGATTCCAAACTTGGCCTTCTTCGACGGGATGAACATTCGAAAGCTGCATCTCCACGATATGCTAGCAGAATTTCGTCAATGGTAAGATACTTGTTCGGATTGTAGACATTTTTGGTATTGCGAGTGAAGATATCGAATACCTGTATACCATTTGTAAAATACGCACACAAAAACAAAACATGACATACCTCTCGAAGGTGGACGAACTTGTCTTCCCATGATCCATCAGCAAGCCGCACTCTCTTGGATTTGTCATCGAATCGGGTGCACCTCATCAAAGATTTGTATCGGTTTTTTGAAAAGCACAAATGGGCATCTGAAACACTTGCTATCTACTTTATCAAAGCCGATAATTATAAAAATACCGAGAGATGAAGACTTCTCTGTGGAAAAAATTTCCTCAACGGACGAGTTGTGGAAGCCTGAGATTCCCAGCTTCAGCCAAAGACCGACCAACGCCTTGATTTCAGTTTCATCGGTCTTGTCGAAGTGCTTTGCTGTGTCGGACCCTTTGTTTCTCAATTTCTTTTGAACTTTTAGCAGGGCAAGATTCGTGTTTACGACAATGCTAAATAATAAAATGGCTACAAAAACTACACTAAAATTGAATAAAACCTGTTGATTATTCCCGGCGAAATGATTGCAGCGAAAGCATCCTCTTCTGATTCATAAACTGAGACAGGTCCAATTGGCATGGCATCTGGTTGGCATACGTCAACTGGAATTCGAGGAGCCTCACTTGTCCAGAAATGTTCGTAGGATTGCTTGCCACATGGAACCACGGAATTGCCACCAATTCGATAGTCATCTTCTTCTTCATACTCGTCACCGGAAGAGGATTGCGCTTCTTCGTAGTCGTTGTCCGATACATCGCTTTCGTTGAATTCACTAGCCATTTGAACTAAAAAAGACAACTAAAGCTTCAATAGCGACTTAGTTTTGCAACAAAAAAACACGAAATAAAGGGTCTCAAAGAAACGATGACTTTGCCCTATTTGTGTATCTCTTGTTTTATCAATAGATAAGGCAAAGATAAGATAATGTATCCCTGAAGTGGAAATCGACTTTTGGCAATATTTTTTTCTTCACCATACGGCTTATTAGTGCTCATTGTGTAGCCCTGAAGCTGTGCTATCTGATAGGCCTGAGAAAATGGTTGGAAGTGGTCACTGAGAAAAGTTATGAGAATTTTAGTGAGTGGATTGTGATTTTCAGAAATCTGGATTTTAGCCTATAAATGCATATATGTCCAGGATTTCACCACTACTGCCTTGGATGCTTGCACCTATTCGATAGCCCTGTTCATGCCCATCACTTTAAGATGCTAAACGTCTAGAAAAAGTATAAATTTGGGTGAGTACCACATGAATGAATCAACCGAATTGTTGTTTTTGGAGGGCCGTTTTCGACCAATTTTAAATCATTAATATCTCGGCACATTTATGTCTAAATAAAAAAATAAAAGTACCATCGTGTAGAGCGTGAAATTCTGCTTCCGACGCAGCAATTACTACGCATGGCTTTCCGAGTGCTAAAATGCAAATTTTTCCTGATTTTTGGAATTTAGTCATTTTTTCAAGAAATTGATTTTCTCCGAAAAGCCATATCTCAACATTGAGATATTCAAAAAACATTTTGTAACATAGGTTTGTGGTATAACGACGACTCGATACACATCGTGACTCGATACACCAACTCGATACAGTTGCGACTCGATACGCCAACTCGATACAGTTACGACTCGATACGCCAACTCGATACAGGGGTCTCGAGTTTGACCTTCGTCTAGTGTTATTTTGACGTTTTGTCATTTTTTTAGATGTGTGATGGGCTTTAATATCTTTTTGCGTCTCTGAATCCTTGATTCTCATCGTCATTAGGGTGTTTGGCACCTTCTGAGATTTCATACAGAGTTTGCGCCTTCTACGAAATTTCAGGCCATTTTATTGTCTTTTTATAATTTAGGCAAAGCCTTAGGCAAAGGTAGGCCAGCGCGCGTTAGGACGGCCTCAAATGTGTTCTGAAACTACAAACGGCTGAAAATATAAAAAATTTGTAAGGGCATGAATTAAAAAAATGTTACAAGGTTACCCTCTTCGGGGACATAGGGGCCTTGACAATAAAATATGCGCATGGAATATGCGCGCACATACTTTAGAGACAATTCTGAGCGATTCTCTCGATTATGTACTTATTGGTAGGCTCTTTTGCCAAACTCTAAAGAGAAAACCAAGTGATAAATAAGAAATAGGATATCCAGCGGCATCGCATAAATTTAAGCTGCTTTCCGAATGTTTAGCCATTATCAAAGTAAATATATGGTTAGAAGTGATTAATATTGATACAAATGAATAAAAAATGTCAAAATATAAAAATAACAATCGGCGGGAGTCGAACTCGAGACCCGGTGTATCGAGTTGGCGTATCGAGTCGCAACTGTATCGAGTTGGCTTATCGAGTCGCAACTGTATCGAGTTGGTGTATCGAGTCACAATGTGTATCGAGTCGTATGTCAGTCAGGTTTTGTAGCGCTTGAGCTGCGCTACAATATGATGCTAAATATTTATCGTGACCTTTGAAATTTTATTTCGAAGGTTATCAGTTAAAGTAAAAAATACGTATTCAATACGTATTCGTTGCTTTAACTGATAGAAATTTGATAAAACTTAAAACCTTAAAATAAATTCTTAGCATCATATCGTAGCGCAGCTCAAGCGCTACAAAACCTATGTTACAAAATGTTTTTGAAATATCTCAATGTTGAGATATGGCTTTTCGGAGAAAATCAATTTCTTGAAAAAATGACTAAATTCCAAAAATTAGGAAAAATTTGCATTTTAGTCATTTTTTCTAAAGGTAGACATAGAAATTAAAGGAAAAGGTTTAAAAGCGTTGAAAACAATTTTGGCTGAATTAGTTTTAAAAAAATACCTTTCGGACCCAATAAAAGCTGCGTACGAAATGTCGCGATATGAAATGTCGCGGTACGAAATGTCCCGATATGAATGTCGCGGTACGAAATGTCGCGATATGAAATGTCGCGGTACGAAATGTCCCGATATGAAATGTCGCGGTACGAAATGTGACCCTACCCCTTGGAGGCCGAAAAACAGGAAAAAGTGCATCAAGTCGACATCGAGATTTACGAAGTGGTCATCCAATTTGTTAATCGCTAACTTTTTTTTCAAATTATAATCAACCGCTCTAAGTAACTACGTATAGTACTTTGGAAGAATACTTAGTAACAGTTTCATGTTAATAAAATTTTTAATTTTTTTTTGAAATTTTTGTGGAGAAGCAACGCAATGACTTTCTTAAAACATTCTTCTATTATGTTTTTTGTGTGAAAATGATCCACTGTGACCAGGGTTCGCAATTTTTATCTAGAAGTCCGACTGAAAATGCTAGTAAGCCATTTTCGCCCTAATTTTGTTTAGTCTAGTAAAAACAAAATGCCACACTAGCATTTACAAAAGTTCAATTTTGAGGGAAATCTTTACTAGCATTGCGAAGTCTAGTAGAAGCAAAAGGATAACCTAAGTAAACAATGTGGACGTGATAAGCCGAGGGCTACCAGTGAACAAAGGAGCATGTCGCCCGATAAACTGGGAATCTTCATTGGCGCACCATGGCGTACAGGGAATGGGATTACAATCTGGAGATTTAACAATGAGAGAATTAGATACTGGAGCTTCGACTTCGACCACTTCGGCTGGAGACATTCTTGGAGAACCACCAAACTTGACTTCGGCGGAGGAGACTAAGAGCTGAGAGCTGGACGAGAGCTGGATTGTTTCCCATTCACCCATAGCAGGCACCAAAGAAACCACAGCTGGAGCCAAACCATCCTCTTCGTATTGCAAGTGGGAGCGCGAGCTGGAGGCGGAGGACGAAACCATACGGAGGGAATCCCGGCATGCCGCTGTTGACTCGGAAGATCCAGCAATTGTCGATCCATCAGGAATATCTGGAAATGCAAGAGGTGCCTCCGTAGAGAACACTGGAACTGGAACATTAGTAGATACTGGACTAGAAAAATCAATGAGACAAAGGTCTTCATAATAGGAGTTACGGGTCACTTGGACCGGACGCTCCCTAACTGGATTAGACTGCAGAGAAATAGAATCAATAGAGGCTTGTACCTGGGCAGAAACCTTAACCACATCTTCATGTGACTGGATCAGACCAGAGTTCATGAGACCCTGCATCAAACTGGAAAAAGAGCGTTTCTGGTCGGAAAACAAATACTGGAACTAGAAGGGGACGGCTTACTGTCAGGAGTGATCTCGACTGATTGCGTACCAGAAATAATGATTTTACTAACCTTAGACGTCAGAGAGCAAGCTTCAAAATCAAGATCCACAAATAGAATGATGATTTTGCAACTAGATCATCTGTATCGACTAAATCTGGACAAGACAAAACTGGATTCGAATTTGATTATCGAAATCTGGATATATTTAGGGTCGCAATAGGTTTCCAGGGAAACCTATTGTCCTGACTGGAAACGTCGTTCGATTGAACGCAACAATCCTTACACCTAGCATTTCTGAAAGTTTGTTTTCGTCGTCGATTTCTACTAGCATTTGTAAAGTCTAGTGGAAGCAAAAAGATAAGCTAGCATTTCCGAAAGTCTGTTCTCGCTGGCTAACTCTAGGAGCATTTTCTAAAATCTGCTTTCATAGAATTGCCTAATTAGCAATGAAATATCTTCATTTTTTCATTTGCAGTCTGTATGCATCTCTTGCTCAGCATTTTAACTGTTCCTGATATCTTCTATATTCAGGAATTTTGCTTTGCTTCAGCATGCTATCTTTTCGCTCAAACAGCTGTGGCAAGGTGAATAGCGTAGTCAAAGTGATCAAGAAGGCCGTGAGAAAAAGGTGGCTTCCGTTTTCGATTCTGCTTCTTTCTTAATGAGGAAGTGTTGGATCAAGTTTAGAACGAAGGCGAATACGTGAAACCGCAGCATCAATGTTTTCACCCTGTTTGCAAATGGTGAGGTTTTTACGCCAGTGTTCTGCTAAATAAATTTCTTACCGTTCAGGTTCGATTTTAGCCTTTTAAATTTGAAACACTTCTTCATTTGACTAATCGATATTGGAATAGTGGAAGAGGAGTCAGTCTCTTAATTATTTTTTGTCATTCAGACTGACAATTCGATTTGGAGCGTTTAATCCATTGCTTGTGCCATGCTTCGTCCATGGATCAACCGAGCGCTCGTGATATGTATGAATCGCTCTCTTCACAGCCATCAAGAATTCCGATAACTGCGAGTTATGATCAAGGCGGCACGTAAATTGAACTTGACTACACAGGATCTAGACTCTTTACTCGGTAAGAATTGATCACGTACTATTCTTTATTTCGAACGACAATTTTTTAATGACCGAAGTGCTTATTTTTAGGAGAAGGAGAGGGTTATTCGCTACAGCATGACAATGTTTTGCCTGCTACCGGAAGTCCCATGGCGCGAGTTTTCTCATCGGCTGGACTCATGATTAAAGGGGTGCGCACAAGAACTGGAGAGAAGCTGCTAAACTGCCAGATAATTGTCTGATGCAACCAGGAAATCCTTTTTGCGTCTCATTGATGTGTGGAATTTGCACGTTTTGATATACACTCTTTTGTTCTTTGTTGGTTGAATAAAGTGTTATTAATTAATAATCCTTCTCATGGCATTGTTATGTATAATGACGCTCAGTTGAATGGACTTATCGAGTGCCATGAAGAGATCTATACCATAGCAGGTCTCCCTTACGAAGAATGTTGATGTGGCCAACCAAATTGTTCTGACCAGTAAAGAAGGTTTGGCTATTATAAAGACTCACTTATAACCAAGGAAATTCATGTGTTTTATTCACAGTGTAATCTGATATGTAACACTGCAATTAACAATTTGATTTTTGGGAACATTTTAATATGAAGTGATGTTAGATGAGACACGACAAAAGGACAACTATTAAATATAACTCGAATACCGTATTCTCTCTAATAGAAGAACACTCTACATTAGAAGGACATCTCTAAGCGTTTTACCTATACCGATTTTAGTTTATGATAAGTGAAAAATCGTTTGAAATGGCGGTTCTTAAGCAAAGTAATTGATTTCTACAAACTACTTGTGTTATTTGATTTCCAGTCGCATCCTAGTCGCGTAAAATTAGCTCTCTTGCATTACTAAATCGTGTGATCATTTAAGAAACATAAAATGAGCGATAAAATCGAGCAGAAAAATTCGGATAGCGACTCAAATTCGGAGAGCCAAGAAGAAAGCCAGGAGTTGAAATCGTCTCGGAAGCGCAAACCTACTCGATCGAAGAAGCTGGAGGCCGTCGGCTAGGGGAAGATTGCCAAAACGAAAACTGCCAAACGTATGTTTTGCCAAAACGAAGATTGCCAAAACGAAAATTGCCGAAACGAAGATTGCCAAAACGAAAATTGCCAAATCGAAAATTGCCAAAACGAAAATGCCAAAAACGAAAATTGCCAAAACGAAATTGCCAAAACGACATGTCTTGACTCTGAGGTGTCACTATATTGTAGGTGTCACTATATCGAGGTTTGACTTGAGTCATTTTGAGACGAATGGATAAATGAAGGGTACGTTATGTGTAACTGATTGGTATCTGTTCGTATTCACTAAGCTTTTATTTGTCATGGCAATTTTCCTTTTGGCAATTTCGTTTTTGGCAATCTCGTTTTGGCAATTTTCGTTTTGCAATCGTCGTTTTGGCAATTTTCATTTATGGCAATTTTCGTTTTTGGCAATCTTCCCCTAGCCAGGCGTCGACTACGCAAACAAGTACTCCAAGAGTTCTGCTTCCAAGAAATTCGGTGTTGGGCGCACACAAATACCGTATTCTCTCTAATAGAAGGACACTCTCTATTAGAAGGATACTCTCTATTAAAAGGACAGGGTTCAAGAGGGGTTGAAAAATAGAGGACATGTCCTTCTATTAGAGAGAATACGGTATATTAATCAGTAGTTCGACAGTTTCATGTTAGTAGAGTTTAGCCAATGCTAGTATAACTTAACCCACAAAACGGACTTTCAAAATGCTTACTCGAAATTTTTATTATGGTAGACTTTAGAAATGCTAGTAGAAATAGTTGGCAAAAACGTAATTTCGCAAATGCTAGCTCGACGTTTTGTTTTTACTAGATTTTACAAATGCTAGTAAAGATTTCCAGCAAAATCGAACTTTTGTAAATGCTAGCTTAGCGTTTTGATTTTACTAGACTTTGCAAATGCTAGTAAAGATTGACCGCAAAAACGGAATTTCGTAAATGCTAGCTCGACGTTTTGTTTTTACTAGACTTTACAAATGCTAGTTTCGCGCAAAATCGAACTTTTGTAAATGCTAGTGTGGCATTGGCTGTACCCCGAAATTTAAGCGGCGATTTGCTAAGTGGTCGATTTGCTAAGCGGTAGTTTTGCTAAGAAAAAAATTTAAGCGCGCTTTTGCTAAGAATTCACAATTTAAGCGCCAATTTGCTAAAGGTCGTTTTGCTAAAAAAAATTTCGCTAAGTAGTTGTTTTGATAAAGATCTTGTTTGTTAAGCTACATCTTCTTCGGTTCGGTTCAATTCGGGGCACAGACCTGGAAACCCAAACGATTCAATCCAAAATTATGTTTTAAAAACGGTTAAATTTGAATCAAGGTCCTGTACTCTGGACTGATTGCATGCAGAGGGGTTCTAACCAGTAACCTTGGTGATGAGTTATATGGACCTTTACGCCACGTAAACACTCAAAATTATGAGGAAAATAAGGTACGCTCCTAGGTGGATTCGAACCAGCATCCTCGGCGGTGGTTATTCAAGTGGTCGTCCACTTAGATCAAAAATATTTTTTTACGTTTTCGTGTTCCAAAACACTTTTTCAGCACTAATTCGAGCATGCTGAAGGTGGTTTGACAGTGGTAAATAATATAAACGTGATTTTACCAATGTCAAACCATATTCAGCATGCTCCAATTAGTGCAGAAGAATTATTTTGGAACCCGAAACGTAAAAAAAAATTTGATCCAAGTGGACGACCACTTTGATATCCACCGCCGAGATTGCTGGTTCGAATCCACCTGGGTGCACACTTTATCTTTTACCGTAATTTCAGATATAAAAAGACTAACCTTTGACCTTTCAGGTCATTTGGGTGAATATACTCCTACACTCGAGTTACCTGGATATCAACCTCTCCAGGTGGTACCCAACCCTAGATTTGGTATCGGTAGGTAAAATCGCACTTTTATCTCAACAAGCCCAATTCTTCTCGAATATGTTAGTTTGAAAAAATGGATTTTTTATTTTAATTAACTTTTTCATTTTTAGGCCATCCAGATGGACATCCATTTGGCCAGGTGATACCTACACCAGATATTGAGGTTGGGTGCGTGAAATCGCAACTTTGGGCTGGTTGCAGTTTACAATACTCCCCCCCCACATGGAGTGATAGGATGGAGGAGATAACATCATATTCGTGTTTCTCGACCCCGATTTCATGAGAAAGCCGGCTGTTTTTTTGTTCTAAGAAGAAAAAAATTTCGAACCACAGGTGGGGGGGGGCGGTTGGGTTGGGGGTATCATGGTTTTTTAGTCAAAATTTGAAAATTTAAATTGGCGCCTTTTGAATATAAAAGGGAATAAGGGCTATATTGGGAAGGGAAGGAATAAAAGGGGCCACTTTTATGGCAGAACGTCAGAAATTCAAATGTTTGTATTCTTCGATTGCCTCACCATGTTTTTCAACTGGGCCGTGGCAAAAGAGACTCTATATGCATTTTATGATCAGGAATCATGTCTAAGGTAAGTGAGTGCGCGCATCTCTAACTCTCGAGACCCCTGCGCCCCTTCAGGGCGCAGGAAGGTGGGGAGCTTGGAGTTGAGATGCACACACCCACATACCTACAACCCAGATCACTCGAAAGTGACTCTGAATGCATGAAAAAGCATGCATACCAGAGTTTATTTATGCGGTAGGCCCCAGTATTCAAAACTATGTTCAACATCTTCTTGTTAGTGGGCCCTCTATGATTAGTGGCCCCTTTTTATTCCCTTCCCCTCCCTATACAGCCCTTATTCCCTTTAAAATTCAAAAGGCGCCAATTTAAATTTTTCAAATTTTGACTAAAAAACCATGATACCCCTGTGGTTCGAAATTTTTTTTTCTCAGAATCAAAAAAATAGCTGTTTTTTTATGGAATCGGGGTCGAGAAACACGAATATGATGTTATCTCCTCCATCCGATCACTCCCCGTGGGCAGGGGGGGGGATTGTAAACTCAAGCCTTTAATTTTTCAGGTTCAGGTTTGGTTTGGGTATTTAGGGTGGTTTTAGAGTACTTTGGGTGGTTTAGGATGGTTCGGGTAGTTTGTCACAATCTGGAATTATCATTTACCTAGATCCCACGTTGAAACTAGTAAAAACAAAAAAAATGGGCAGAAAAATGTCCGTAATCCCCTATCAGAACATTGAGGAAAACGAAAAAACAAAAGGCAGAAAAGTTCTTAGCAAATTGGGACTTAAGAAAAGAATGCCTTAGCAAATAAATTCCTAGCAAATGGGCGCCTTAAAGGGGCATACCAGCGCGTTACACGGTCAATTTCAAATTTTCAAAAGGCGGGGACCACACTTTCAAGACAAAAAACATTTGATTTGAAAATGTTCCTTTAAATTTTTTATTATTGTCACCGAAAAAAGTTGTCACCGAAAGACTCTTTCTTGTCACCGATTTCTTATATTTTTTGTTTTTGGTGGCTATTTTTCGTTTTATTTTTCGTATTTTCAGGTCACGCTACATCCATGATGACATTGTGAGACCGTATGCAGCCGCAGTCAAATCTTTTCAAAAATCGGTGACAAGAAAAAGTCTTTCGGTGACAACTTTTTTCGGTGACAATAATAAAAAATTTAAAGGAACATTTTCAAATCAAATGTTTTTGTCTTGAAAGTGTGGTCCCCGCCTTTTGAAAATTTGAAATTGACCGTGTAACGCGCTGGTATGCCCTTTAACAAAAAAATTCTTAGCAATTGTCGCTTAGCAAAAAAAATTCTTGGCAAACGACCGCTTAGCAAATCGACCACTTAGCAAAATGCCGCTTAAATTTCGGGGTACAGCCGTGGCATTTTGATTTTACTAGACTTTACAAATGCTAGTCAAATTAATGTGGTGAGCTAGACTTTAAATATACTAGTGGCGATTTGCCTTCTACTAGCATTCTCAAGAACAGGCCTTTTTTGCGAACTCTGACTGTGACTGAACATAGAAGATCTTTATATATATGTGTTCCGGTAATTTTTATTTAGTTCGAATGAGCCAACTTTCCATGACACGCATGAAGTAATCAATAATAGGCAAAAAAGTTAGAATCTATGACAACTTTCCGGCGATAATTTCTTTGACCATGTTCTGTCGAGCACTTTCCATTTCGGCCTGAGAGAAATTCAACCGTCCACTTCGAGATACGCTTTCGGCAAATCGGCAGACCAATACTCCGCAATCAAACGTTTTCGTCTGTACTTGAATGTCCTAAAAATTTTAACTAGTCCATACCGAGAAATATAGAGCATACTTTTAGGCTGAAAGCAACCCATTGCGTCACATCCACCTCAAGGAAGCCTCTTTCTATAGCGTATTTTTGAAGAAACTTCCTGCAAAATTGGTCTTCAATCAGTACAATCTAAAAAAACTCTTACTTCGTCAAATTCAAATGAGGACTGCCGTCCCTGTGAAGGGAATCGTAGAAGATGATCGCGGCCTTTTCAACATTGATAACCTTTAATAAAAAATACGGTACAAGAAACGTATTTAATTACTGAAGCATACCACCAGCTTCCCTTACCACCAGTGACCAATGACCGTGCGAGTGAATTGGAAGAAGCAGACGATTGAAGTCGAATATATCAACATTATTTGTCCAGTGAAGTACCTTTTTTGGCCCTTTTTGTTCCATCTTTCACTTGCACTATGCGTTGACGTACCTTAAGATGTTCGGGATAAGAAATAATGTAAATAATCCCATACTTGGAAATTGCTTTGACTTCTTTGACACGTGTGGGACTTTGTTTTCGTCAAATTATCGGTTGAGCCGTATTTTGAAGCCGCCTTACCACCACATATTCGAACGCAACGCCAGTTCTTAATTGTCTTAGCCGAATTTGCATAGCCCTTACGCATTTCATAACCGTTGCACATCACAAGCAGCTTTCCCTTACTGGTTTCGATGCCATTTTCTACAATAAATAATTTACATAACGAGAAAAATATAGCTATGGAAAGTAACAACGCAAACAAGGGAGTACACAAATGAAAAAAACGAGAAATTTGGTAATCTGAAACTGTTATATTAGGGCTTTCTTAAAAAGTGGCGGAAATGAGGTTGGCGGAAATGAGGTTGACGGAAATAAGGTTGGCGGAAATGAGTTTGGCGGGAATAAGTTGGCGGAAATGAGTTGGCGGAAATGATTTTGGCGGAAATAAGTGTTAACCGTAGAAATATCAGATGCGCTAATAAAATACTTCAAAAAACAAAGGATGAAGAGAAAAATGCGTATTTAAAAAAAGCTACACCGGGCGAAAAAGCCGCACCTTGCCAACCCTGCCCACATGTGGTCTTATTAGATAAAATACGCTATGTTTCTTTATGTCTGAGTGCGTTTCAACTCTTTCAATACAGCTTTCAGGTATTTCAACAAAAATAATGAGTTCCTATAGGAAGAAGCGTGAATCATCTAGCAACTTGACAAATGGAGATCTTTCTTTAAGCAAAAGTTTCAAGAGCTCAAGACTCAGCATGGGAGGTCGAATAGGAGATGTTGTCGCTGTTATGAATCACAGCGAAATAGATGAGTCTTCAGCCGTTTTTTGTGAACATGTAAATCGAGCAGATAATAAGGTTTTCACTATAAAGAATGCGGTTAGTCTTAGAGCTTTCACATAAAGATACACAATAAACTCTAAATCTTAAAGGGCACATCAGACGTAAAGCACATTGGAAGAGAAGAAAGCGCGGGAGATGGCTTCGAGTATGTATTGGCTTTTGTAAACAAGCGCACGAAACAAGTGGAGTATCGTCCTGTCTCTGTAATTCAATTCGAAGCTAAGTATAAACCACCAGCAGAGCTTCTCACAGGCGAAAAGTAGTCCTTCCTCCGCTTTTAGTAAATAACTCCAATTTTTAGGGTTCAGACAAAGCCGGATTATTCGCAGAATTTCGCGAGAGATAATTATGCAGCAGACAGAAAAAGGTTAACAGAAAGCTGCTATTCAGCTTCATTTGTCTGATACCTTAGTATTTTAGCCTGACTGCAGTTTTTGGAAGTCAAAAGAAGAACAAAGCACTTGAGGCTGCTGCCGAAGAAATGTGACTGAGGTATGTGTTGGCAGACCAGATAATCCTGACTATTAATATAAAAAAATTGGAATAAATTAGGACACTTTGACAGTCATGACATCTACTGCTTTCGCGTCACCGAATGTTGGAGAAGACATCATGGATAAAAAGGTTAAAGAAGATGGAACTCCAAACGTTTCACTCCTTTTACCGGTAATTTTGGGAAGCTTTGGTTTACTTAAAAAATATTTACGAAATTTGTAGGCTGAAAGCTCTGTTCTCCCACTTCCAAATCGAGGTGCAAAACACCCGTCAGAAGTTTATTCGCTGGACCAGTTTTTAAGCCATACCGCTCTGGAAAAGGCAGGAAGCAGTAACGAGCTGGAAAGTGAAGCACTCGAATTTTTTGCAGAATTCGATACAGCGAAAAGCTTATCCGAAATAGTACGTTATATTGAAAATCGTTTATTGAAATTTTCTAAAACATACCTTCACAGATGTTGCTAAGATCGTTGCCAGTCGAGTCGGAAATATTGGCATTTTTCCAAATCCGGGAAGGAGAGCTGCTCACGCCCTGAAGCTAGTGGTGCTTTCAAGGCTTATTGCAGTTTGATTTCAATTTGCCCTTATTATTCCAAATCATCTTTTTAGTCTTGTATCAAGGATAAAGGACCAACAATGATAAACTTGGCACATATTGAAGAATTGAAATTGCCTCCAAAGATGCTTTCTGTGATTCGTGCGGAATTTTTTGGTGTGTCTGTGACTTTTTTTTCTAATAGAAATCACGGTTTTCAGGCGCATCTAGAAATTTCAGAGGACAAATGAAAATAAACTTGAATCCTACAGAAAAAAGCAGGCTGATCGCTCATTTCCTTTGCATGATTCTATTGTTTGATGGTTAGCGTTAATAATTACTTTAAGGAAATAAGAGTATTTTAAGAGCCAGATTTCACAGTGCCTATTTCTCCGTTGAGTGTGGAATTGAACATTGGAGAGCTAACATCTGTCAAATTGCTGCAAGGGCTTGGGTGCACGTAAGTACTTTGAGTTCGAAACAAGAAATGTCGAACGATAATTAAGGATCACGCAATGCACCGCTGAGCAAGCTATACTACACAATTCGTTGAGGATGGCAAGACTTACGGGCCCTCCAGAAAAAGGAGGACTTAAGAGATTCAAATTTGGAAAGAAGTAAGAAACAGTGATATTACTACGTAGTTCAGATTTCGTTGTCATTTTGCGTTAATAAATTCTTGACTTTGCATTTATTGTGGAACGGGCACACACATCAGCGGATACAACAAATTAAGCGATGGAAAATTTCGTCGCAGGCTTAGGTCAAACCAAGTTTCTTCTTTTCTTTGCCTTTCTTTCGAACTTCTGTAAGGTTTCTCTCCTTCCATGCACTTTTACGTAGCTTTATAGGACGATTACCTAGAAAAGTGTAAACTACTTGTAGCATAAGTTCATAGGTCACAAATCACTTACCAACATATTTACCATCCATCTCTCGGCACGCTCTCACAAAGTCGTCCTGATGCTTGAAAGAAACAAATCCTAAAATGCAAACCTTGAACTTAAAAGAACCCTGTCTCTTCCTTATCATGGCAATTTCGAAGGTATGAATGCGCGCGGGACCACATTGATTTTGTCAATAATGTTTTCGAATTATTTTTTGTTTGCATTTTAAATGTTATATTCTATTGGATATAAGTCACATTTCATCAGTGACAGTTGTGAAGCAGTAAAAGTCGGATAAGTTGTCCGATCTGGAATTGTGAAGCAACGTTGGGCTCTACTTGTCAATGGTTCCAAATTTTGAACAAATTTACAAATTGATTTTCTAAACAATAAGCGCAAACAAAAAACAATTTGAAATTATTTTTGACTAGATATGTGTGGTCCCGCGCGCATTCAAACCTTTTAAATCGCTATGATAAGGAAGAAACAGGGTGGTTCTTTTTGGTTATCGGGAATACCCGACCTCAGTCGTGCTAAGACAATTTATGCGTAAGAATCGGGTATTCCCGATAACCAAAAAGAACAACAGGGTCCTTTAAGAATATTACAACAGCTTCAAAATAAAACGCACCATATCCTTTTGATTTGTTTGTCCGACTATCACGCACGACTTTAGCCTTTTGGAAACTGGAATACTTGCGGAAAGCCTTTGCTAACAACTCGTCAGAAACCTCATTTCCCAGATCACCACAGAAAATTCGGAAATCGTTAGGATCCCACTCAGCTAAGCTGGGATCTTCCCAGACCTAAATTTTTTGCTAATTTAGTACTTCTCCTATCTGACTAGAGAAATCACCTGTCCTCCACCGGTACGAACAAAGCGTTTCATTTTCTTCTCACCTCGCAAAACTTGCCCTAGATACGAGTTTTCATGCGCTTTGAAGCCTGTTTTTTAGCCGCAAGCAATTCTACGTCTGCAGGTAAAGCCTAAAGATAGAGTAATTTTTTGTGTAAGATCATTATCATCATCTATTTTACCATTGTCTTAAGAGCACTTGGCGGGGCAGCGGCGGCAACTCCTCCTTGCGTTTTACAGTGCTTTCGTCCTTTTTATTAGCTTTTGTCGAAGTGTTGTACAGTGTCGGACCTAAATTTTGAAGGATTTCATAAACGAAATCCATACTAAAATTTACCCGACTCAATGGTGACTGGTTGAGAGGGAACTACTGGAATCTGAGGTGTTCCACGAATGAAGTTTGCAATAGGATGGCTCGGGGCTCTTAACTAAAAACAAATTTATTTTCACTCAATACGCCGAAATCTTAAAAGGGGCACCTGATGCGGAACAAACTTAGTAAAAGTGCTTGGACCAGCTTGAGCTGAACCTATATCAGTCATGCCTAATTTTGGAGCTACGCTTACCGACGGAAGCACAGGCCCAGAAAAACTCATTTTCATGCCAGCTCTCAAGGCTGCGTTCGGATTTGCTTAAAAACAATATACTTAAAATATTCTCAAAGTATTTTATTACTTACTCTCATATTTCTGAGGAGCACCACCGATAGAAGTCTGTCCGTTGCTCGGTTCTTCTGTAGCTGACCGCATTTCTTTCTCAAATCTAAAGCACTAGGTTAAAGCTCTATAATCGAAATGAATTTTTGCAAACTAAGAACTAACAGAGCCAACTGTTCATCCAACGACGACATCTCGACAGTTTTGATTGATTAAATGTGGTGAAGGATTCAAACTTTTTGGATTATATGAATAGAATCAGGTTCAGAAATACTTCAGTCACACATAAATTGTTTTCTAACAATGGCTTTTTAGTGACTCGAATTTTTGTGGCGTTCTGATTTGATAACTTTTAAAATATAAGATTTCGAACTGTAATATTTACTCGTCCTGTCCTCGCAGATATTTGTTTGTTCTATGATTTCGCTATTTCTTGCTAAAAATATCAAAGGAGTTTTTAGCGACTATTGTTTCCAATGTCTGAGAAAGAACGAGCTCATGAGCAAAGACTGGAAAACTCGTCAAAAGTCAATTGAAGCCAGCTAAAGAATCAAAGACACGACGCAGCGAAAGAAACGACGTCAATAGTGAGCATTTTTGAGTCAGTCATGATCTTTGCTATCTCATACAATTGCAGTAGCGCTCTTTGGAAAGCCGAATGAGAAAGAAACTGAATCATCGGTGTTCACAGATGCCGATTTTGAAGCAAGTTCTAAGCGTTGATCGTCCTCTTGTTGTATATTGTTTACGTTAAAAATAAAGATGTTATGGTTCATATATCTTGTTTTACGATTTGGTGATGAAAGGTAGCTATTTGCAATTGCGCACTAGCTACAGCCTTTTTGATACTCTGGAGAAGTGGATAGTTGGTGCAGCCATTTATTTGGGCTCAATTTTACAGTTATTTTTTATTGCTTGTCTAGATTTTGTGGCACGCAATAGTTTTGAAACAAAATATCGACCCGCTCAATACGTCAATGAAAATAGTAAGTAGGTAGATTGATTTCCTAGACAAAAGCGTCAAGTCCGCCTTATTTATCAATGTGGTTTTTTACCTCGATTTCTTGGTCCACCCTTTGTTCCACATCAAAGGGAGGGTGAAAGCTGTTAAGGATAGCCTCGACACGAAAGGACTTATCCAAGTTTTGTTTTTTTCTAATGTGGTTCTAGAGCTTTATTTTGTGGACAACTCGTTGTCACAATCTCGAACAGACTTGTGCAGAATTAAAAGTTTGATCCGCATTATCAATATCAGAATTTCAAAATTCCTTCAAAAAATACCCTAAAAATTGAAATGCAATATAAGACTGATCAACCTTTTTTGATGGGTTTACCCCTTTTTCATTTCAATTTTTAGTGCATTTTTTGAAGGAATTTTAAATTTCTGATATTGATGATGCTAATCTAACTTTGAATTATGCACAAGTTTGTCCGACATTGCAACACCAAGTTTTCGACAAAACATGGCTCTAAAACCACATCTCACATCTCCTTAATACATCTCCTTAACAGCTTTCACCCTCCTCTGATTACTAGAGAAACAAAATCAAATAAATGAAGAATGACATGTTTATGTGACTCAATTATGTTTACATTTTAACACATGCAATTTTTCTGATATTTGATGGATCTACTTGTTCTTCTTTTTCTTGAGATCTCTTTCCAGCGTAACTCCTCGGTGAATCACAGGATCCTTCAAAGTGTGATTTTTACGAGGAATAAAAAATGAAATTTTACAAAGCCAACCTTCGAAGGCCCACAGGCAAGCACTCTATCCAATTCAATGTTCGATATATTTCGCCAGCCAATATTCTGCAGGTCCGGCATGTGATCACCCGTTAGAGTACAGGGCGCAAGCTCCTCCATGTGCTCAAAAATGGGGTTCAGCTTCAAAAAATTACCGAAAAACCTACCTGAACATAAGCTTTCGTCTTGCTATTGATGAATACCTTGCGATCTCTAGCTGAAATAAAATTGAAATAAAAAGGTCACCTAAAACAACACCCTGTTTCTGAACTTACCGTAGTCGGTGGCATAACGAAGCTTAGCGGTGACTGTCGTGAAACTGATTGGCACTTCCGGATCTTTCTCCACGGCCCTGTAAAGTTAAATTTCAGAGTTACCATGAAATTAAAAAATAATAACGATCGGGATTCCTCTACCTGTACACATCACATGACAACTTCTTACCAACTATAAAAAAGTATGTCAGGTAAAATTGTTAGAATGTATGGAATTTCCTACGTTCTTGCTTTTTGGCCATTTTCACAAAAGAAGATGCAGACTAAATGTTGAAAAAAAAACAAATAAAATTTGGGTAAAACGGAATTTTGCAGCTAATTCTCGTAATTTTGCAGCTAATTTTTTTGCAGCTAATTCTCGTAATTTTGCAGCTAATTCTCGTAATTTTGCAGCTAATTCTCGTAATTTTGCAGCAAATCCTTGTAATCTTGCAGCAAATATGAGTGAATTTTTATTAATTCGAATTTCCTAGTCAAAAGATGACTTGGATCGCTCAGAATCCCAGCCCGGAGTGGTCAGAAGCCCCTGAAAGTTGGTTTTTTGGGGGTTTACTAAAGGGGGGTAAACTTTTCGAGAAAAATCAATTTAGCGGATCAGATTTCGGGTCCGATCGGCTTAATCGCTCAGAATTTCAGGTTTATGACGGTTTGGAGTGGTTCAGTGTGGAGTTGTGGGCAATTAAGCCGATCGGACCCGAAATCTGATCCGCTAAATCGATTTTTCTCGAAAAGTTTACCTCCCCTTTAGTAAACCCCCAAAAAACCAACTTTCAGGGGCTTCTGACCACTCCGGGCTGGGATTCTGAGCGATCCAAGTCATCTTTTGACTAGGAAATTCGAATTCCCGCAAAATTCACTCATATTTGCTGCAAGATTACAAGGATTTGCTGCAAAATTACGAGAATTAGCTGCAAAATTACGAGAATTAGCTGCAAAATTACGAGAATTAGCTGCAAAATTACGAGAATTAGCTGCAAAAAAAATTAGCTGCAAAATTACGAGAATTAGCTGCAAAATTACGAGAATTAGCTGCAAAATTCCGTTTTACCCATAAAATTTACAGGGGGGGGGGGAGTGCACATCGAGGAGCGAATATTTTGAACTCTCAGGTTCGATTCCCACTGGCTGCACACCCTATTTTTTAGTACATTTTTAGTAGGTCAACTCACTTCTAGGGTCAAAAAGTATCGAGAAATCTATTGCAACCGTTTCCAACACTGCTTTACTGTCAGCAACTGCCTTGCACAGGGGCTTAAAATTCGAAAACATAATCACTTTCAAATATTTGCGCCAAATCAAAATTTTTAAAATTGGATTGATTTTCTATTGATTCATGTTTCCACCGATGCTCGATAAATATTATTTGTTTTACTTCGTTTTTTTGTTTTTATTTGTTTGGTAAATGTTATTGGCTTAGATCAGTGTTTCAAAAGCCACAGTCACACCTCACACTCACACCCTTAAAGGAGCATGCCCGTGCCCGACACGGTGGAATTTGAATTTCCAAAAGGCGGACCACTTTAATGCGTGAGACCAAAAAAATTCAAATTCAAATTTTCATTTCTGTTGTAATTGCTGATGCAAATTAGACGTAAGCTCCCTAATTTTCATGCAAATTTTCCTGTCTGTGTTTTATGGATAAGCATTTCGGAATCGGCGATTATGTCATGAGTTTTGTCCTTAACTCTGTTGGGGTGTCAGCAAATGAATTAACTTGAAAAATCTTAGGTTGAAAAAAGTCCGAACCAAGAGAAGCAATGAGTGGAAGCAAAATTTCTCGCGATACGCTCAATGAATGTGTGGCTGAAGTGCTGAAGCTAGCTGTCGAAAAGAAGCGCAAGTTTCGTGAGACCATCGAGCTTCAAGTATCTTTGAAGAACTACGACCCTCAAAAGGTTGCTCTTTTCCATCTCTTCATTGCCTACTCGTTATCTATCGCTGAATTTTAGGACAAGCGTTTCAGTGGAACTGTCGAGCAAGTTTTTCGGCGATTCTTATTACAGTAGCGGACAAAAATAATGTAACACCTGTACAAAAATCTAAGTTTTGGTAAAGTTCTAGTATCTCCTGGCAAAATTTTGTCCGGCAAAAACATTTTAAGTGTATTTTTAAGCAAGGAACATGATTCTGCAAAAAAAATTCATTCTTGAGGGCACAATTTCATTCTACAGCCACTTTTTCACGACTAGTCCATTTTTGGGCCGGACAAAAGTAATGTAACACCTTTGATTTTTTAAGGTAGTACTTCGTAGCATAACCATTTGCATCAATAACAGCTTCACAATGTAAGCCCTGAATCTTGGCTGCAATTTGGTGGGTCAAACTCTTCTTTTTGATTATTCCGAAAAAGTTATGCCCATCAACAAAAAAGTGTCAATTTCTAGTCAAAATAAAGGAAAATCTAAGAAAAATGACTGTTTAGCCATATAAATAATAGCTTTTCTCAAAAAATGTCGATGAAAAGATAACATCCATTGCACCATTCGAAAGCTCTTTGATTTCTCCACAAAATGACATGTCGACAGTTTTTTTAGAAAAATACAGGGCTGAGAAACGGACGGTTGTATTCAGACAAGACAAAAAAGGCTAAAAAAAGGCAAAAAGAGAGGTTTTTTACCTTTTTTAACTTCAACCGTCCGTTTCTCAGCCCTGTATTTTTCTAAAAAAACTGTCGACATGTCATTTTGTGGAGAAATCAAAGAGCTTTCGAATGGTGCAATGGATGTTATCTTTTCATCGACATTTTTTTGAGAAAAGCTATTATTTATATGGCTAAACAGTCATTTTTCTTAGATTTTCCTTTATTTTGACTAGAAATTGACACTTTTTTGTTGATGGGCATAACTTTTTTCGGAATAATCAAAAAGAAGAGTTTGACCCACCAAATTGCAGCCAAGATTCAGGGCTTACATTGTGAAGCTGTTATTGATGCAAATGGTTATGCTACGAAGTACTACCTTAAAAATCAAAGGTGTTACATTACTTTTGTCCGGCCCAAAAATGGACTAGTCGTGAAAAAGTGGCTGTAGAATGAAATTGTGCCCTCAAGAATGAATTTTTTTTGCAGAATCATGTTCCTTGCTTAAAAATACACTTAAAATGTTTTTGCCGGACAAAATTTTGCCAGGAGATACTAGAACTTTACCAAAACTTAGATTTTTGTACAGGTGTTACATTATTTTTGTCCGCTACTGTATATTAATTTACATTGTTTTTACTGATATCAGACTCAAGAATATTCCTCGCCCAAAGTTGAAGGTCTGCGTGCTCGGTGACCAGCAGCACATCGACGAGGCTGCCGCCAGCGAAATTCCGTGTATGTCCGCTGACGACTTGAAGAAGCTTAACAAGGATTAGAAGATGATCAAGAATTTGGCCAAGAGCTACGACGCTTCATTGCCTCAGAGTCTTTGATCAAGCAAATTTCACGTATTCTCGGTCCTGGGCTCAACAAGGCTGGAAAGTTCCCTTAGGTGGTCACCCACAATGAGACTCTAAGCTCCAAGATTGACGAAATCCGTGCTACAGTCAAGTTTCAGATGAAGAAGGTGGGCTTATAATTGTTGTTGCGCTCTTTCCTTGGTTTACAATATCCTGAGATTACAGGTGCTCTGCTTGTCAGTGGCTATTGGCCACGTCGAGATGACTCAGGAGGAGCCGGTGGCCAACATTTCCCTGGGTATCAACTTTCTCGTTTCCTTGTTGAAGAAGAATTGGCAGAATGTGCGTGCTCTGAACATCAAGTCTACTATGGGACCAGCTCAGCGACTGTATTGAATATATTTTCTCTGTTAGCCCGTTAGATTGTGCGGGTCATGTTGTTGTTGAAATAAATACTCTGTGTCGAATATTGTAGTTGCTAGATATTATCAAAGCCCTTTAAATTTTCCCAATTATCAAAAGAAGACGTCCTGATGGAGTTTAGGTCCAGAACTGACACTAAATAAACCCAATCTGCCTGAAGTTTGTTTCAGCACTGGAAAATAAATAGCACGCTTTCTTTCTGATTTTTCTTGTCCTTGTGTGTTTCACCTATTTTTAGTTATAGCATATGCGACATTATTAGTGGACTAGGTCCTCGACGTCCAGTCGAATAAGCATTATACTAGGGTTGTGAAACGGAAATATTCCAGTAATATGACTGTGAAGAATCTTCCTGGACACATTGAGAAACGACTTTTTGAGAAACGAATCTTGATAACTAACAAAATAATTTGAACGTTTTGTTGATAACTGGCACAGGTATTATTCTGTCAGTCGACTTTCGATAAACCGATATCTCTGGAGTAGCCTGGGGAACCTTTTTCTCGAGGGTCGTTTTATAGAAAGTACGCTTTGTTAAATTTCTTTCTCGGCCAGCAAACAATACTTTTCATAGTACCGGTTCAATGGAAGTGCCTGCTCATATGCGATCCGCAATTTTTCACGACTTTTGCACGAAATCATAAGTAAAATAGGGATTTTCAAGATTTAGGACCCGAATTATTCGGACATAATTTGCGCGGAGGGCTACCTACTGAATAATTTTTAGCTTATCAGTTTTTCAAATAAAGCAATGCTCTAGCTCATCAAAATATTTCGTAATCAAATTCAAAAGCCTGAAAATGTTTCATATGCTATTTCGATTGCTTCCAAAGTCGTTTCCTTGTATCCTTAGGCGATTTCATGCTTTGATAGTGTCAACACACATACAACAATTTGACAATTCAACTCATTTAAGCCCCTCAATCAAGCTACACACTTCAATAAATACAGTAAATTGACCAGCAAATTTAAAAATGCTTATCCATAAAACACAGACGGGAAAAATTTGCATGAAAATTAGGGAACATACGTCTAATATGCAGCAGCAAATACAATAGAAATGAAAATATGGATTTGAATTTTTTTGGTCTCACGCATTAAAGTGGTCCCCGCCTTTTGGAAATTCAAATTTCACCGTGTCGGGCACGGGCATGCCCTTTAAGTCACAGTCACACTCACAGTCACACTAAAGTCACAGTCACACTTGATGTGAGTGTGACTGTGACTTTAGTGTGACTGTGAGTGTGACTTTAGTGTGACTGTAGTGTGACTGTAGTGTGACTGTGAGTGTGACTGTGACTTTATTGTGAGTGTGACTGGTACTAGTGTCGAACATGTCACACCTTCAAATTTTTGCTGACTATCAAAAATACACATTTAACTTAAAATTAATTTCTATTCCAGGGTTTTTTTATAATGTTAAATTAATCTCCATCCCAGGGTTCTCGATGGATGAGCTAAGGGGATTCAAGCTTAAGAACGTTTAGATCGAGTCCAATGGTCAGATGAGCAGTTTCTGGAATGGTTCCAGCATCTTGGCTTATTACATAGCAAGCGTTCCTGTGAATGTGGCTCGTCTATGCGTCTACGTGAAAAGCCTCCAGCAAAATATCCTTTGTGGCAATGCCCGAAAAAGAAGTGCAGAAAAGAACAAGGTTTTCTAATGGACACTTTCTTCGAAGATACACACCTGAGCTTGAAGAAGGTATCAATGTCTTTGTTTCTGTATTAAATAGATTTACTAGCTTGCGTTTACAGGCATTCCAGCTGGCTTACTATTGGTCCCGAAAAATGACTTCAGTGGATGAATTGATGTTTCAAATACAAGAAGATGAAGCGAGCTCTAGTCTTTCACGCCATACTATTTGTGATTGGAAATCCTATTTCAGGAGGTTAAATTTTTATTTAATGTGTAACAGTGATTATATTATCTGAGCTAAGATTTGTCAACGATACTTTGTAGAACATCGGACCATTCTTGGAGGACCCGGAAGATTGTCGAAATCGACGAGACAGTTTCAGTGCGTAGGAATTACAACCGAGGATGACTACTCCAACAAAATGGATCTTTGGAGGTGTAGAGTGCGGAACAAACAAGTAATTCTTAGCCTTAGTCACAAGTAGCAGTTTTTTAATGAGTTTTGAATAGGTCTTTCATGTTTTGGGTGAAAATCGTGATACGAATACACTGTTGGATATTATTCAGCAATATATTCTACCGGGTATTTTATATCTATATGCTATTTCAATACCAGATTACCAGTTCAGCTAAATTTATAGGAACAACAATTATTTTGGACGGATGGCATTCGTACCGAAAAATAAGGAAACTGCCCGAGGGATATGAGCACCTGGCAGTCAATCATTCGGAGCATTTCGTAGATCCCATTACTGGAACGCACACCAACAGCATTGAATCAGCGTGGCAGAAGCTGAAAGCTAGAAACAAGAAAGAATACGGGACTGCATCGTCTGAATTTGGATCGTATATTGAGCAACATTTGTGGTTTCAGATGTTTTGTGGTCCAGATTGTTTTTATAATCTGATGTCTCAAATCTGTGGTTTGTATCCTTGTGAGCGAAAATAAAAATAATTTATTGGTTAAATGTGTATTTTTGATAGTCAGTAAAAAAAATTGAAGTGTGACATGTTCGACACTAGTACCATGACTTTAGTGTGACTGTGAGTGTGATTTTTGTTTGGATGTTACTATAGTGTGACTGTGAATACCACAGCAGTGCAAAATACCACAGCAGTGTGTATGATGACTTCTCAGTTCTAAATGCATGTTTTTTAGATGTCTACATTTGATGATTCTCAAAGCTCAAGCGCAAAGAAGCAACGCAAAAATGGTATCTGGGACATGTTCAAAAAGGAAGAGGACTCATATGGTGAAATCAAGTGGAAGCGCAGCGAGAAATCTGTGTGGAAAAAAACTCATTTCCCCTTCGAAAACGCGTTAGGCTGCTCAAATTGTGGTGCTCAAGCATTTTCTGGAACTTCAAGAATTCGTTTCAAGAATTGAGCAAGAAAAAAAGTGGGAATATCCTACTGAATCAGAAATCAAGGTAATTTGGAAAAAAACGCTCAAATTCACGATAAAAATTATTCCAGCTGCTTCGTGATCTATACATTTTGATGAAGGTATTTGTTGATGTCATATGCAGGGTTCAGTCTGAAAAGAGCGTGTCAATTTCTCGATGTTATGGCTATTAAAAGCGATATACAAGTCAGTGGACCGGTTTCAGGTAAAGTTGTTTTCACAATTTCGTTTTGTTGTTCATTGTGTACGTTCAGAGTGGCAGATCGTCACCAGAAATCGCTATTCAGCTAAAACAGTTATTGGACAACCGGTTCGATTGGATGATGAAGAGTGAGTCAAGAAACTTTGATCCTATCTTCTTTGTGGCCACAGCGCTTGATCCGAATACAGCAAATATTCTATGTGATAGCGATTACAAAATTGCCGTCAATGAAATTTAAAATCTGGTAATATTTTGAGTGTACTTTTTGTTATTTCGGCCTTTTTTAGATAGTACGTGATGTTATTCCTCGGCAAGAGAGGAGCTTAGTTCAATCTAGGATGAATTCTACGCTCGATAAATTGTTGGGAGAAGTACTAGCTGAAAATAAAACCAC
Organism: Ditylenchus dipsaci; assembly: GCA_004194705.1. Taxonomy (NCBI): domain Eukaryota; kingdom Metazoa; phylum Nematoda; class Chromadorea; order Rhabditida; family Anguinidae; genus Ditylenchus; species Ditylenchus dipsaci. The sequence continues at coordinate 3,397,849 of SADC01001227.1, read as the reverse complement.
TGAAGAGGCTGCATCTGAAATTTCACCTGATTCTCTGCTGCTCCAAGTTATGAATAACGTGCTCAGTGCTAGTGCCTCTGGTGACCATTTGATTGAGTCCATCAAATACTGGACGTCTATGTTGAACTCAGTAAGTAGCATATAAAAAATGTCAAGGTCCATTCGTATGTTTGGGACGCGAACCCGATTGCAGTTCTCGCACTTGAAGTTCTATCAATACCGGCTACAAGTGCACCAGTTGAGCGAATATTTTCTCAAGCAGGGTGGCAACAGCAACTCACAGAAACAAGACATCTTTTGAACTCCTCAATGCTCAGTTAGTTGTTTATTGTAACCGATTTTGTGATATTGTGTGATTTCGTGAAACACGTCTGAATGAAATAAACGAAATGAATTATTGGTACTAGTTCGGTTTAGCCCACACCTCTTATTTTTCCATTTTTCGCGTTTTTTTTCATTTCGTTTATTTTTTGTTTCAGATTTTCAGACATGGAAGAACATGGAAGATTCAATTTGAGACCACAAACAATACGTAATATCATTGCCACTAAACTTTTTACGCCAAACAAAATCAGAAACATAACTGCGAAAAACTGATCTATGCGTGCCATATTCATACTTGTGATGACGTTTGAACTTCTGCCAAGTGGATTCAATTGTTTCTGATTTTGTTTGGCGTAAAAAGTTTAGTGGCAATGATATTATGTATTGTTTGTGGTCTCAAATTTCTGAAATGTACATTGTTGAGTAATAAAGGATTATTTGTAATAAAAAATGGAAAAATGAGAGGTGTGGGCTAAACCGAACTAGTACCGAATTATTATGCATCTGGTTTTTGTTACCAAAAAGTTTAGAGAAAGTCAGTGAAAAGAACTTTATGCATCTTCATTAATAGCTATACGCAAGTAAAAAAACTTACGCAACCAGATAAAAGATCAAATTTTAGACAAAAATCACAATGACACTTAATCACACTCACAGTCACACTAAAGTCACACTAAAGTCACACTCACAGTCACAGTCACACTCACAGTCACACTAAAGTCACAGTCACAGTCACACTCACAGTCACACTAAAGTCACAGTCACACTCACATCAAGTGTGACTGTGACTTCAGTGTGACTGTGAGTGTGATGTGAGGTGTGACCCTCACTGTGAGGTGACTGTGACTGTGGCTTTTAAAAAGGTAAAACGACACTTCGCTATGAGGACAGTTCGCTATGGACAGTTCGCTATGATTTTTCGAATGGACAGTTCGCTATGATTTTTCGAATGGACAGTTCGCTATGGACAGTTCGCTATAGTTCCTAATTAATGATGATTTCTCATCATATTTTGTGTCTAGGTTGTATCACATTGCAGTCTCCCTGTTATCCTGTGGTTGTGCTCCAGTTGTTGTCATATGTTTTCGAATAATTTGCAGTCAAAATTTTCCCTTTTTCCGTTTCAGTCTTGCACTTTTCTGTATTCCTTTTGGTCCGCATTGCTATAATTGTTTCTAATAACAATAATTTAAGGTGTTATTGCAATGTGGCGCCCGCAAGCTAACCAGAAAGTGGATCTGATGCACTCATCAAGAGTGGGTAACAAGACTCTAGCCCTCACTTTATGTCCGATTAATCCGTCAACTCACTGCTACACATGGTCCCAGTTGAACTCTCAGCCACAAAAGGATGGAACAGCCAAGATCGTCTACTTATGTGCCGAATGCAGGAAAATTCGAGACGCCAAAAGAGTTTCTAAGGATACGCCAATTCCGTCGCTTAGTGCTATCCGTGGAGTGAACAGAGAAGTGCGATGGGATGGTCTAGGAAACATCGCGACTCATTTCTGTGAGGGTCCAAAGGAGCTTTTCGAAATATGCTTATCTCGATTTTCATCATGTTTTTTTCATCCATACTTAGATTAGGGGTAAAGCTGCAAAAAGAAGTCTTGGTGCTGAGCTGGCCACTGGAGCTGTCGAAAAACCAAGTGCTTCCGTGGTCAAACTCGAGAAAAAATTATTGGAAAGGGTCGATGGACAAAGTAGTATTCACAAGTTCTTGTCGCTCTTGCTTATCTATAAACCTTTGCAGATTCTCCACCGCAGATGAGGAAAGCCGCATCCTGCCACAGCATTGGAGCACTCAAGAAGTTTTTCCAACGTTGCACGAGGAAGAGGTTTCCACCTCTGAAGTACCTGCGAGATTTGAAAGAAGAGGAGTTCAAGAGTTTGCATTATACACATCGAGGAGCTGTAGTGAAACCAAGCGACGAGGGCTTTCAGGAAAACTTTTTGATTTATGCAAGTGAGTCCTGTTTTTTAAGCTTATAATGGCACTTCTTCTAAAAAGCTTACATCTATTTTCCTCTTTGTTGCAGATAAAGCATGGCCATCTTTGGGACAAAAAAGCAGCTGAATCTTTTCCGATGCTCAAAGACTCTTATCTTCGATGGATCGTTGCTAAATTTTGAAAACCTAGTGAAATGGCTTATTTAGGTCAACACTCCGTTAACAGATGATAGACTAATGGGTATGATTCGGCATATGCACTCTCACTTCGATGTAGTACAAGAATGAGAATAAAAGAGTGTTATTGTCTCAATGTTATTGGTTTATCGTTTTTTTCGCATTTATTTTGTCATTCTTCGGTTGAATAAAATAGGAAAGTGGAAGGTAGGCAAGCGACCGTTAGGACGAGCTGAAAAAGACTCCAAAATGTTTTTCGAATCTATTTGACATAATTACCTAAAATGACAAGCTCGCGTGAGTTAGGACATGCTTGTAAATGTATAAAACTTACGCCTATGTACCGGGAATTCCATAAAGAGGTAGCAAGAGGTGACGAAGAGGTGATGTGGTACGGTGAACAAATATTTTTAGTGTCAACATTGTTAAGGAAAAGGGCGATTGGAAAACCATAGCGAACTGTCCATTTGAAAGATCATAGCGAACTGTCCATAGCGAACTGTCCATTAAAAAATCATAGCGAACTGTCCTCATAGCGAAGTGTCCTAGCCCCTTTTGAAAACACTGGCTTAGATTCGCCTTGAGTGTAGCTTTCCAACAAGCCATCACTCGCCTATAAAACATAAAAAATTGGTGACCACAATAGATTCTACGAACAAAACATTCAAACAAATTTCGAGTTGTCAAATGCGAAAGGACTTGCCACGACTATATTTTCTCATATCACCCAAAAACTAAACCGGACTCATTAGAGGATTAAATTTTTAAAAAATACAAATTTGGGTAGTTTTATACAAAAGTTAGATGAAAAATGCAAAAATCCCTATTTTCATTCGGAAAAATGCCAGTTGTTTACTTGATATGGTCTCTAATTTTTAAAATTCTGACTTTACAGAAATCGGTCTGGATTTTCGGGTAGAAGAGATTGTAGGCTTTCTTTTGGTGTATAAAAAAGCTCTGAAAATACAAAATCGAAGTGTCTCATACAAAAATAAATTCAGTGTTTTTTTAGAGCTAAAGATGGTCATCACCAGACGAATGTGCGTTAAGCCAAACAGAGGGTCTCTCTTCGAAATTTGTTCAGCCGTAGCCAAAAAACGGTGGGAATATGATGAGCGCAGAAATTAAACGAACAAGATGGCGAGTGATCAAGCTAAGAAAGCTGGAAAAATCCGTCTCTGTAGGTTTTTTCTTATTATGTTTTGAGTTGGAATAGCATAAGACATGTGGGTTTTTGTAGCGAAACTGGCCGAAGATAAGGAAGAGCAGTCAAAACAAGCTCAAGAAGATGCCGAAGCCAAAGCGATCCTCTCAGCCAAGCAAAGCTAGCTAAAAAAAGGATGAGATGAGCAAGCTCAGGAAGCTGTGAGGATGCGTCTTTGTAAGCTGATTTACCTTACTGTTTGGTAGTGTTTATGACTTCTTATAGCGAAACAGGTCAAAGAAAAAAAGTTGTAAGACGATACAAAAGCAGCACTCTCAGTCAAGAGACAGCATGCAGCAGTAAGTAGGTGGAGTGGAGAGCCTCAAGTTGGACGTGACCCCCAAATAACCTCCCACCAAATAACCCCCCTCAAATAACCCCCTAAATTCAAAAATTTTTTTTGTCCTGGAAGGAAAAATGAAATTTTTTTAATGGAAACAGGTTGTTGTACCCAGCCAAGGAGTTGGCCGCTCCGCGGCCAAGAACAGCACACTCCACATTGCAAGAAATTGGGGGAAATATGTATGTTACAGCTCAAAAATTTCATTTTTCCTTCCAGGACAAAAAATTTTTGAATTTAGGGGGGTTATTTGGTGGGGGGGGGTTATTTGGGGTTTTCACGCTCAAGTTGAATGAGCAGCAGGATGAATTGACAGCCAAGTTCCGCAAAATTTTCCCTACGATGGTCGTTGAAAAGGTTTTTTGCCAATGTCTCAGCAATCTCTCAATAATATTTTTTTCTAGACAACCGTAGCCGACTTGAAAGGCGAGAGCAAGGAAGCGTAGAGTCTATTTTGCGAGAAGTTCAAGGATGCAGTAGTCGAATACAATATGGGAACAATTTTCCGGATGGATGCAAGCGGGATACGTGACGAGACTAACACTCTTGTTGCTCCGAATACTTCTTGATTTTTCATGAATTGCTTCCAGATCATATTTCTGGCGATTGAAGACGTTTTCAACGCGGAAGGCATCAATGAGAAGTGGAAGGAGAAGTTGTCAGAAGATCGTAGAAAGGCCCAGTTGATGCTCTCATCCTTCGCTTTGGCCTTAGGTATCTTCTCTGTTTTGTTCCTTTTTTTTCAGCCCTCGGATAAATAAAATTGGTGCAAATTTTTTCAGCCCTAGGATAAATAAAATTGGTGCAAGTGTCGATTTTTAGTCAAAATCAGAGTAAATGTAAGGAAAATGGTTATTCGAGTGCACAAACAGTGGCTTTTCCCGAAATTTATTCTATCGAAAATTTTCATTTCATGCATTATTTTAAAGCTCTTTGATTTGTTCCTTTTTTTTCAGCCCTCGTATAAATAAAATTGGTGCAAATAGGGATATACCGTATTTCTTCTAATTTAGCCCCCCCCTCTCTTTTTTGACTAGAACTTCAGACTTAAAGCCATTTTAATTCACAATTTCAAGATTTTTAGGCATCCAAAAATTTAGCCACGGTGGCTAAATTATAGAGACTGCATCTGCCCTTCGGGCGGTATTTCGGGACGGGGGACTTCTACGGCTACTTTTTGACATCGACTGGTACTTCACTTCACGTGCATTTTTTTCGCATATTTCGTTTTCCTATCTTAGATGTTTTTACACTATTTTGTAGCTGAGTTATTTTTCTATCATTAGAGTGGTCATACACCCTGATTAAAAATGATTTTTGAGAAAATCACAACAAACTCACACTAAAAACGTGGTTTTTTTACTAGGTGTTTTAGTGGAGTTTCACCCTCTACTTATAAAATTCTTTTTTGAAATTTCTTGGCGTTTTGTGGTTTTTAAAGTGATTCTGAATTTTAAGCCCCTGTGCTTGATTTTGCGATTTCATGCATATGACCGTCACAATAAAGGGAAACCAACGTAAACTATTTAATTTGGTTTGCATCACCTAATTTTGCTCGGATTCATCTCCAAGGTAAGTGAGTGCGCGCATCTCTAACTCCCAAGCCCCTTACGCCCCCTCCGGGGCGTAGGGGGCTTGGGGCTTGGAGTTGAGATGCGCACACACACATACCTTAGAGACCAAACACTCGAAAAAACTCTGGATGCATAAAACAATGTGCATGCCAGAGTTTTTATGCGGTAGGTCCCTGCAAAACCTGGGGTTAGTACCCTGGGATCAGGTGGATATCCACCTGAGCCAGGTGGATATCCTCCTGAGCCCGTAGCTGGCTTGTAAAATTAAAGTTTGTTGAAAATCAAAAATAAATCATCTTTCCTCATCCAAAATTGTGTGGGTAAGTAGGTTCAACAAGATAAAAATTGCAAACATCGCTACCCAAACTCCAAAACCCTGGGTGGGTACCACATGGTCACGGAGATATTCATCTAAATAAGAATTTTTTCAAAATCTAAAATAAACCACTTATTGTGATATAAAATCTTGTGCAGAATTGGGTTTTATAATACTGAAATTTTTATTTTTGACATCAAAATAAAAAAAACAAAAACAGACCAAAAGTGCATTGTTACCCACCCCAACCGCAGAACATGTTGTAGGTACCCCCTGGTCAGGTGCAGTGCTGGCATTTCAAAATTTCCGGCTCCGGATCTGGCTCATGGTTCTGGGAGAAAAAATTTTCCACTCCGGATCCGGCTCGGAGCCGGATGCAGAGCGGGAGCAGAGCGGCTTTGGCCCCGGTGCAAAAAAGTGTCGACGAAATATCTGATAGAATGAGCCATATGAACAAAAATATGACAAAAAGTACAGTACAGGAACACAGTGATAACGAATACCGTATTCTCTCTAATAGAAGGCCATCCTCTAATAGAACGCCACCCTTAGAGCCAAAGGGGGGGGGGGTAAACCATGTTTTATTGCATTTTTAACACAAAGTCTAAAAACATTTTGGATGTTAAAAAACGCCACGGCGTTCTATTAGAGAGAATACGGTAAATCGGGTACGTTCTTCATTTATTGCTCGATAGCAAACACGCAAAACCCTCACAAATCAATCAAATCTCCGGCCAGCGTTAGCAGCACTTTCTCGCGAATGTAGCCTTTTGAGTTTAGGTGGTGGAGGGTGGAGAATGGATGGAACAATAATAGGCGGAAACTAAGGGCATAGCAAAATTAACATTAGGATTCCTTTTTATATTTCGATGGTCTTTTTACATTTTTCATAAATCTGGCAAAACGCGTTTACGTTACTGCCAAAGCATCTTTAGGATGTTTGAATTAGTGAAGGAAACAAGTTTTTGTTCCTGAAAACTTGAAAAAAAAATTCGATCCAAGTGGACGACCACTTGTTTTTGTTGGTACATGGGCTATCCGGATGATCCAGCTATCAACATGGTCAGATGCACTGCGAAAATTATCAAATATACAGTAGCGTCTAAAAGTAATGCAACACATACTTTTTGCATGTTATTTTTTTGAAAACAGTTTTTTTACAAGCAATGTGAATTCAGAAACACAAATGTCTCACAACAGTTTTGTAGCATTTTTTCTCTTATATCTGACCGTGCAAACAAAATTTTCGAAATAGTTCAATTTTGTGCTCGTTTGGCCCATTTCATATGACATATCATTTTTTATGAGTCCAAAAGTAATGCAACAAGACTTGATACTGACACTGTCAGTCTGACAGACAAAAGTTGTTTTAGAACTTTTATGTTAATTTTTTTCTATGAAGTGGAAAGCACTTTCTCTCAGCTATAATTTGGTAGGTCATTTCTTTTAGATTATTTTAGAAAAAGTTATGATCTTAAAAGTGTCGATTTTTAGTCAAAATCAGAGTAAATGTAAGGAAAATGGTTATTTGAGTGCACAAACAGTGGCTTTTCCGAAATTTATTCTATCGAAAATTTTCATTTCATGCATTATTTTAAAGCTCTTTGATTTCCCTACAAAATGACTTGTCTTACGTTGTGTTAAAATGACACAAGGCTGAAATACAGACGGTTGAAGTTTTAAAAAGAAAGAAACCTACGTTTTTATCTTATTTTGAGTCATTTTTAATTTTTTTAAAACTTCAACCGTCTGTATTTAAAATAATACATTAAATGAAAACTTTTGATAGAAAAAATTTCGAGAAAAGCCACTGTTTGTGCACTCAAACAACCATTTTTCTTAGGTTTACTCTGATTTTGACTAAAAATCGCTTACTCTGATTCTGACTAAAAATCGCTTCGCTCCGCGTTAAAAAATGTTAGGTTCGCTAAACTGACATGTCAGTGTCAATGTCAGTGTGAATTATGAAAACACTGCCCCGCCAATTCTAATTTTTTTCTTTATCGTTGTATTTACGTACGAATTTTTCAACTTGCTTTCTAAAACCCCATTCATACTCCCGCGGGACACGGGACAATTTTTCAAACACGTTTTTGTCTCTATCTCGGCTCCCAGCCATCATTTTTCACTACTTTTTATAGATTCGTAAGGGAACAGACCTTGCTCTACAACATAGGGATAACAGATTTCCCATGATCAGTATTGAAAACGGTTTTAGGCTGTCCCCAGGTCAATGTCCCGCGGTATAAATATATGGATTTTTTTGTTGTAGAGCAAGGTCTGTTCCCTTGTGGATCTATTAAAAGTACAGTCGAGTCTCGATTTAACGTACCCCTGGGGACCGACCCTAGGGGTACGTTAAATCGACGGGTACGTTATATCGGGGTAAATTTGACGGAGTTTATTATTGGAGGGACCGGCCCTAGGGGTACGTTAAATCGAAAAGTACGTTTAATTGGGGGTACGTTAAATCGAGACTCGACTGTAGTGAAAAATGATGGCTGGGAGCCGAGATAGAGACAAAAACGTATTTGAACAATTGTCCCGTGTCCCGCGCGATTATGAATGGGGCTTATACCAATGTGTAGCCAAGATTGGACAAAGATTTTTTCTGGAGCGAAAAGACTTTTTTGGCGCAAAAAGACTTTATTTTGGGTCAAAAAAACTTTTTTTCGGGTCAAATATTTTTGGTTCAAAAAAGCTTTTTTTGGTCAAAAAAGACTTTTTTGGGCCAAAAAGACTTTTGTGTGGAGCAAATTAGCTTTTTTTGGTGCAAATTTTTTTAGTTGTAATTCTGCATTCCCTTTCCTTTTTCTAACGGGTGACGGTAAATTCATCTACAGTAAATTGGTCTACAAGTAAATTCGGTGCTACCGGAGTATACCACCCCCTAAATGGAATTTTTTTAAAAGTGTTTCCAAACACCCTATATCGACTCAAAATCGCATCGAGAACTCGAAAAAAGCATTATTTTTGAGTTTTGGTCAATAAAAAATCGAGTTGTGGAACCACCCAAAAATACCTATTTTGACCATTTTTGAAGGGATTTAGGGCCGTATTAGGGTGGAAATGGACCGAAAAGGGCCAATTTTGAACAAAAAGGAAGATGTTGAACATAGTTTTGAATACTGGGCCGACCGCATAAATAAAAATCTGGTATGCATCATTTTTCATGCATCCAGAGTCACTTTCGAGTGATTGGTGTCTCAGGTATGTGTGTGTGCGCATCTCAACCCCAAGCAACCAAGCCCCCTGCGCCCCAAAGGGGGCGCAGGGGGCTTGGTCGGTCAGAGATGAGCGCACTCACTTACCTTAGACATGATTCCGAGCAAGACTCTTGATCAAAAAGGCATTTAGAGGTACTTTTTGCCCAGCCCCATGTTGAAAAACAGGGTAAAACAGTCATATGGTAGAGATTTAAAAATGCCCAAAACTTGATTTTTATTAACCAGAACTTAAAAATAATGCCCTTTTTTGAACTTCTGAGGCGATTTTGAGTCGATACAGGGTGTTTGGAAACACTTTTAAAAAAATTCCATTTGGAAGGGGGGGGTGTATACTCCGTTAGGGTCGTAAATTCATTTACAAGGTTCAAATCCCTGTGGAGGTGGTCCATTTTATCAGAATGTTCGAATCTGATAGGAAGCATCACTTTTCAAGGACACTCATTTGGCCTCGATATTTGGAAACTGTGTCTTAAAGCCACTTTTATAGTCCTTTCACAAACTTAGGCAAGGCCTGAGTTGCAGGGAAACCCTGAACCCGAAATCCGAGGCGGGTACCTTCGGATATGTGGATATCCACCTGTCTGGCCTAAAAAATATTTTTATTTTTATTTAGACATATGTAAAACCCGGCTAGCGATTCTGTTTGACAGGACCAAATATACATTTGTAGCCATCCGAACCCCTATACCTGGGTACCACCTGTCAAAAATGACTTCCACACGCAAGAAAAGTGGGTTGTTTTTGACTTTGGCGGAGTTTCATATTTATCGGGCAGTTAGGTGGATATCCACCTAACCGAAGAATACCCAAGGCATTTCGCTCCGCGTAACAGTGGTCGCAGACATAAAAAAAGTTGTCTGTTCGAAATTCTGTAAAGTGTGTTAGACAGCTGACGAATTTCTGACTGAGAAAAGTGTTAGAGTTTTGACCTGTCTTTGGAAAAAAGTTTGAAAAAGTAAAAGTCAGTTTCATTTTTAATGTCAGTTTAGCAAAAAAATGTCAGTGTCAGTTTAGGCTCTTTTTTGCTAAACTGACATTAAAAATGAAACTGACTTTTACTTTTTCACACTTTTTTTCAAAGACATGTCAAAACTCTGATAACACCTTTCTCAGTCAGAGATTTGTCAGCTGTCTTACACACATCACAGAATTTCTTATTTTTTTTCTGCCCCCATTTTTTCTGCCCCCAAATTATTTTTTTCTGCCCCCAAATTACTTTTTTCTGCCTCCAAATTACTTTTTTCTGCCCCCAAATTACTTTTTCTGCCCCCAAATTTTTCTTTAGTGGGTATAGGGCTAATTCAGTGTCCCCTACTCAATTTTTTCTCATTGTTTTATGGTTTTCATGTGTTTTAAGCATCTTGTTGTGTGCTAGTCTTACAAAATGACCATTAAAAGGTATTTTGGTTAGTCATTTTCAACTATTTATAGGTCTTATTTTTTCTTGTTTTCAGCCCATATTTGACTTCTGGTGGTTGATTTTTTTTACTTTTCATGGTGGTTTTTCAGGTAAATTTCACAGATTACAGTGAGAAGAGCTCAATATCAATGTCAAAGCTGTCTAACAATCAAAGGATTCTCGCATAGGTTGGCTTAGTCTTTATTTTTCAGCTTTTAGATGTTGTTTTCAGAAGCTTGTATTTGTGATTTCAGATTCGCTGATCAGGTAAATTTTTTTTTTCGACACAATTCGCATACAGCTCGAAAAAGTCGTCAGCGCACGTAACGTCAATTCAGAATTTTTTCGTTAATGTGATAACTATTGACTTTGTCAAGCTGTTTGTGGTGGCAATGTCACTCTCTATGTGCCTTCGTGCTCCACCTTCGAGACAGTATGGCTAGGTCTTCGTAACATAACTGTCGGATCACATTAACTTGTTTATAACAGGCTGCCTAGCGAGAGTGGTTATAAGCCACATTTTTTTCATTATCATTTTTCATTATCTTAATGACAATAATTTCTAGCTCTGAACCACAGACTTTTAAAAATCTACACGTGTGATAGTCACTTGGTACTTTTCTGTGTTTTAGTAGTTTTAGTTACCACACATACCACGATTACTGACCAAACTGAGCAAACTGTCGTCCATGACCTAAAATACTGATCGATAAAAGACAGCAAAAGAGAAATTCCGCGATCAGAATAAAATACCTTAATGACCCATTCTATCTGAAAATTAATGATATAAATCTAGCAGACCATGATGCTACATACTATTTTACCAAATTAAAATTTACCTGATCAGCGAATCTGAAATCACAAATACAAGCTTCTGAAAACAACATCTAAAAGCTGAAAAAAAAGACTAAGCCAACCGATGCGAGAATCCTTTGATTGTTAAACAGCTTTGACATTGATCTTGAGCTCTTCTCACTGTAATCTGTGAAATTTACCTGAAAAACCACCATGAAAAGTAAAAAAATCAACCACCAGAAGTCAAATATGGGCTGAAAACAAGAAAAAATAAGGCCTATAAATAGTTGAAAATGACTAACCAAAATACCAGGGGTGGAACGGAATTCCGATTTCCGTCTTCCGATTTCCGGCACTTTTTCTCTTCCGTTTTCCGATTTCCGAAAAAATAGGGCGAATTTCGAAAATTTCGGAAGAGAATAGTTCACTTGAAAAATATTTTCGAAGTATTTTTGGCAGAAATGTCTTGCAAGGAAATGGAAGTTACAGCTTTGCGGAGACCTTCGGTCCGCAAATATCTAGTGCGCCACCTGGTTCTCAAGAAAGTGAGCGTTTCTTTTCAACTGCTGGATTCATTGTAAATGATCTCAGAAAAGGCGGGTGCGGATCAGTGTTTTCATAATTCACACTAAAAGTGACATTGACACTGACATGTCAGTTTATCAAACTGACATTTCTTAACAGTAGTCGTAGACATGAAAAAACTTGTCTTTTCAAAATTCTGTGAAATGCGTTAGAAAGCTGACGAAATTCTGATTGAGAAAGGTGTTATCACATTTTCGACCCGCCTATGAAAAAAACCGGAAAAAATAAGTGTCAGTTTCATTTTTAATGTCAGTTTGTCAAAAAAAATTCAGTGTCAGTTTAGACTTTTTTTGCTAAACGGACATTAAAAATGAAACTGACACTTATTTTTTCCGGTTTTTTTTCATAGGCGGGTTGATAATTTGATAACACCTTTCTCAATCAGAATTTCGTCAGCTTTCTAACGCACTTTACAGAATTTCGAAAAGACAAGTTCTTTCATGTATACGAACACTGTTAAAAAATGTCAGTTTGCTAAACTGACATGTCAGTGTCAATGTTAGTGTCACTGTTAGTGTGAATTATGAAAACACTGATGCGGACGCATGTGTACAACATAAAATTTTGGCACTAGGAAATTTTTTGAATTTCTTCCGATTTCCGATTTCCGGCAGTTTTTTTCTTCCGATTCCCGACTTCCGGTTTTGAGAATTTTCTACTTCCGGTTCCGATTTTTGTTCCGACATTTTTTGTCTTCCGTTCCAGCCCTGCAAAATATCTTATTAATGGTCAATTTTGTGAGACTAGCACACAACAAGATGCTTAAAACAGATAAAAACCATAAAACAATGAGAAAAATTGAGTAGGGGACACCGAATTAGCCCTATACCCACTGAAGAAAAATTTGGGGGCATTTTTTTGAAAATTTGGGGGCATTTTTTTGAAAATTTGGGGGCAGAAAAAAGTAATTCGGGGGCAGAAAAAAGTACCGTCCACTTTTTTTCTGGCCGCAAAATAATTTTTTTTCTGGCCGCAAATTTTCGCGGCCATTTTTTAAAAAATTTGCGGCCAAAAAAGAGTAATTTGCGGGCAGAAAAAAGAGCTACCAGACAATTTCCAATCTTTTTGGAAAATGTCGGGCGACATTTTCCAAAAATATTGGAAATTGTCTGGTAGCCGAAAAAAGTATTTTGCGGCCAGAAAAAAATATTTTGCGGCCAGAAAAAAGTAATTAGCGGGATTTCTAATTTGCGGGCAGAATAAAGTAATAAAGGCCTACCGCATAAATAAACTCTGGTATGCATACATTATTTATGCATCCAGAGTCCCTTTCGAGTGATTTGTGTCTAAGTTACGTGGGTGTGCGCATCTCAACCCCAAGCAACCAATCCCTTGCGCCCCCTTCGGGGGCGCAGGGGGCTTCGTTGGTTAGAGATGCGCGCACTCACTGACCTTAAACATAATTCCGAGCAAGACTTTTGATCAAAAATGCATTTAGAGACTATTTTTGCCCAGCTCCAGTGACTAAAACATGATAAAACAGGTAAAAAGTCAAAATTCAAAAGTGCCCAAACCTCAGAACTCAAAAATAATGTCTTTTTTGAGCTTGTGAGGCGATTTTAGGTCGATATAGGGTGTTTGGGAACATTTTTAAAAAAGTTGATTGGGGGGGGGGTATATGCAAGTAGCGTCAAAATTTCTTAATTTCAGAAATACAAATGGTCATCTGAAGATCTAGATAAGCTTTTTTCGTGCGTGACTAAACGTCCTTGTCATCAAAGAAGTACATACTGTCTTTTTGACGGACCATTATTTTGTCCAGCTTCTTATTTCTTTATTTCCCAGAGCATTTTAGATTTTTTCATTACAAGCCAGTTTTCGAAAACCTTCAATTTTAACCATAAAATGATCCTAGACATGTCATAGCTGCGTTTAACTTCTCAATACGTGGTCAACACTTGTAGAGAAATTCAAGAGCTACAAGATGGGTGGAAAGTCAGCACAAAAATCACGCAAAATTTTTTGGCTGTACCTGAAAACACCCGTCAAAATCATTAAATCTCCCGTCAAATTTATTTTTTATCCGTCAAATTCAAATTTTCCACAAAATCATTATTTCTCCGTTAAAATCATTAAATCTCCCGTCAAATTTAAATTTTTGCATAAATTTTGCGGGAATTCAAATTTTCTAGTCAGAAAATAACTTGGATTGGTCAGAATCCCACCCCGGAACGGCCAGAAGCGCCTGAAAGTTGGTTTTTTGGGGTTTTACTAAAGGGGGAGTAAACTTTTGGAAAAAATCGATTGAGCGGATTAGAATTCGAGTCAGATGGGCTTAATCGCCCACAACTCGACCCTGAACCACTAAAAACCACCATAAACCTGGAATTCTGTGCGATTAAGCCCATCTGACCCCAAATCTGATCCGCTCAATCGATTTTTCGCAAAAAGTTTAACCCCCTCTCCTTCAGTAAACCCCAATAAACCAACTTTCAGACGCTTCTGGCCATTCCCGGGTGGGATTCTGACCAATCCAAGTTATTTTCTGACTAGAAAATTTGAATTCCCGCAAAATTTATGCAAAAATTTAAATTTGACGGGAGATTTAATGATTTTGACGAGAGATTTAATGGTTTTGACGGGAGATTTAATGATTTTGACGGGAGATTTAATGATTTTGACGGGAGAAATAATGATTTTGTGGAAAATTTGAATTTGACGGGATAAAAAATAAATTTGACGGGAGATTTAATGATTTTGACGGGTGTTTTCGATTTGAGCCAAATTTTTTCAGAAATTGCAGAAGAAGAGGTAAGACCAGCACTTTCCCTAAAATTGAAATTTGAAGGATACCTGGGGCCGTATGCATTGGCAGCTAGGATTGAGGATAGGATTAATCCTATCCTCAATCCGTGTTCCAATGCATACGGATCGGATTGGAGATAGGATTAATCCTATCCTTAATCCTATCCGTCCTAATGCGTACGGATCGGCTTGGATTCTAGATCGGATAATTTCACGTTTCTGAAAATGCACTGAAATTATCCGATCTAGAATCCAATCCGTCCTAATGCATACGGATAGGCTTGAGGATAGGATTAATCCTATCCTCAATCCTATCCGTCCTAATGCATATGGATCGGCTTGAGGATAGGATTAATCCTATCCTCAATCCTAGCTGCCAATGCATACAGCCCCTGGTTTGGCATATTCTTGGATAATTTTCTAAAGAAAATTGAGAGTATATATATAGCAAAGTGATCAGCTTGAAAAATGCAACAGAACCAGTGTTTCCAAAAAACAGAACACAGAATTAACCACAGAATTTTTAAAAGTGCTCGTAATTGTGTTTTTTGTATGGTATTTTTGCTAATTTTTTGTGCGTTTTGTTCAGCGTTAAAAGTTGCGGTAGGGACCATACGCGTTTCACAAATTTTCCACTAAAACAGCAAGAAAATTTGACTTTTGTCCCGAAAAAGTCAAAAACAGAAAACAGAATTCTGTTTTTCACTTTTTCGGGCCAAAAGTCAAATTTTCTTGCTGTTTTAGTGGAAAATTTGCGAAACGCGTGGTCTCCTACTGCAACTTTTAACGCTGAACAAAACGCACAAAAAATTAGCAAAAATACCATACAAAAAACACAATTACGAGCACTTTTAAAAATTCTGTGGTTAATTCTGTGTTCTGTTTTTTGGAAACACTGAACAGAACTAGTGCAAAGACTCACAAGACAACAAGCGAATATAACAAAATTCAAGGCAAAACAATTTGACTCCAAAACCCTACAGAAAACCATGGTCTTTCGGACGAGAATTCAAGTGGTTGTGGCTTAGTTTCGTAATTTTTTCAAAAAATTTCAAGGAATTTTTTAAAAAATTAAAATATCACGTGATAGAGCGCAAAAAACTGCATCACATACATTGGTTAGATCTGAATCAAGACCGTGATTACTATTCTAGAAACGGCATAAACTAGAAACTGCCATGTACGACGAAGTTTCCAACATACTTCTACAAACTTCTCAAAAGAGGGAGAACACAGTCTCACATGTAATCTAACCATTGTATCTGATGCAGTTTTTTGCGCTCTATCATGTGATATTTTTATTTTCTAAAAAATTCCATGAAATTTTTTGAAAAAATTACGAAACTAAGCCACAACCACTTGAATTCTCGTCCGAAAGACCATGGTTTTCTGTAGGGTTTTGGAGTCAAATGGTTTTGCCTTGAATTTTGTTATATTCGCTTGTTGTCTTGTGAGTCTTTGCACTAGTTCTGTTGCATTTTTCACGCTGATCACTTTGCTATATATATATACTCTCAATATATATACTCTCATACTCTTTTCTTTAGAAAATTATCCAAGAATATGCCAAACCAGGTATCCTTCAAATTTCAATTTTAGGGAAAGTGCTGGTCTTACTTCTTGAAGCTCTTAAATTTCTCCACAAGTGTTGATCACGTATTGAGAACTTAAACGCAACTATGACATGTCTAGGACCATTCCATGATTAAAATAGAGGGTTTTCGAAAACTGGCTTGTAATGAGAAAATCCAAAATGCTCTGGGAAATTGAAATCACTCAGATACAAGTTTGCGCGCAATAGATAACCCTGATTACGCCCTCCATTTTGGTATATCAGACATCTAAGTGCTGCTTCAATTTGAGCGAGTACCACCGATGTTTTTCTCAAATTCCAGGTGGTCAGGAGTAGATGAAAGTTACCTATTTTCAGAAGCTGTTTTACCCTTTCTACTCACACCTTTTCACGAAAATTTTGTGCGCCATCGTGCTCAGCGTGAAAAGTTAGGCTTATACACCCGAAAGTTACAGTCGGCCTTTCGCGTGTTAAATAAACGATTTTTTGGCCACCCCAAATAGTGTATTTTAGCCTCCAACTCGAGCATAGGTACCCACCCAAAGGGGCATCCACTTCCACAACCCGAAAATCGCTAGAATAATTTAATAAAAAATTCTCTCTTTAAAATTCATGTGATATGCCTTTTCATTTTGGTTCACTTCTTTTTTTTCTGTTTCAGTTTTTTGTTAAGCGAAAAAGTGTGTAGCGCTACCGCGAACGCAGCATGTGTCCACACATTTTTTCGCTTCACAGAATTGTTTTTTCTAAATTTTTTCTCTGATCCTGTGCAAAAATCGTTTTTCTTTCTGAATCCGTAACTAAAAAGTTTGCGCGCCCCTTTATTTTCGGAAAATAGCGTCATTACAGTCAAAGGCGAGCAAAAGCGCAGCTGTCTCGAATGCAAGGATCTTCTAGAGGTTCCAAAGGATTTATCCACCTTGAATATGATCAAGCATCTTCAGAAGAAAGGGCACGATGAGGAGTTTTAAAAGTACTAATCGGGCAATGATGAGCAAAGCAATGTAATATTATGTAATATTAAGGCATTTCATGCTAATAAATGTTCAGGCGCCGAAAATCACTTCATTCTTTGGTCAGAAGCAGCATGTGGACGACGATCAGCGCACTATGGATAAGAAGTTGGACAAAATAATGGTCCGTCAAAAAGACAGTATGTACTTCTTTGATGACAAGGACGTTTAGTCACGCACGAAAAAAGCTTATCTAGATCTTCAGATGACCATTTGTATTTCTGAAATTAAGAAATTTTGACGCTACTTGCATATACCCCCCCCCCAATCAACTTTTTTAAAAATGTTCCCAAACACCCTATATCGACCTAAAATCGCCTCACAAGCTCAAAAAAGACATTATTTTTGAGTTCTGAGGTTTGGGCACTTTTGAATTTTGACTTTTTACCTGTTTTATCATGTTTTAGTCACTGGAGCTGGGCAAAAATAGTCTCTAAATCAGGGATGATATATGTACTTTTTAAAAAGATTTGTACTTTTTTTGGGACCCCAAATCTTTTTTATTTTTGAAGTTTTTAGTCAAAATCTTTTTTTTTCGCTCCAAAATAGCAATAAGCACTGGATAAAATTGCACTTTTTGACGAAAAATGACCAAATTGTACTTTTTTTGACCAAATGTACTTTTTTTCGAAATTTTGAGATAT
Source organism: Ditylenchus dipsaci (assembly GCA_004194705.1). Lineage (NCBI taxonomy): Eukaryota > Metazoa > Nematoda > Chromadorea > Rhabditida > Anguinidae > Ditylenchus > Ditylenchus dipsaci. The sequence goes on along the minus strand of SADC01001227.1, from coordinate 3,379,984 downwards.
CATCCCTGCTCTAAATGCATTTTTGATCAAAAGTCTTGCTCGGAATTATGTTTAAGGTCAGTGAGTGCGCGCATCTCTAACCAACCAAGCCCCCTGCGCCCACTTCAGGTGCGCAGGGGGCTTGGTTGCTTAGAGATGCGCGCACTCACTTGCCTTGGACATGATTCCGAGCAAGGCTTTTGATAATACATGCATTAGAGACTGTTTTTGCCCAGCTCCAGTCACCAAAACAAGGTAAAATGCCAGTTGAGTGTGGCCACTTGAATGTGGCCAGTCGATTGTGTGGCCACTTGAATGTGGCCAGTGAAAAGTGTGGCCAGTCGAATGTGGCCAGTTGAATGTGATCAGTTAAAAATGTGGCCAGTTAATAGTCGTTCGTCCCGAGGGTGTATCTCATATCGAGACTTGACTGTAGCAATTTTGAGAGTTTGTTAGGCTTGCCAGCAGGGCCGCATTTGGGGATGAGGGTGATTATCAATCAAAACCAACCACCGCCCCCCCTCCCCGAAAGGGGGAAAAATTGAAAACGGTGGGATAAAAGGATAAAATTTCTGAAATCTGAATTTCAGAAATGTCAAGTTTGCACACGAAAATGCGATTTGAAAGAAAGACAGGTGTGGACAAGTTATACAGAAGATACAATTTCATTCCGGATATGCCAGAGAAATTCCAAGGATGCGTACACGGAGCCACTATTGTGATCAAAGATGTACGGCGAGGAAGAAAGCTTTTTCTGATAGTAAATTTTCTGAATTTCTACTTTAATCAGTAATGATCATCCTTGTTTTAAGCAGAACTTCGGCTCTTTTATTGGACAGCGGATGAACTTCACTAATTCATTGTGTTTCCCACAACCAGCTGAAGAAAACGCAATAACGGGGAAACAGTGGAACTGTAGGTGCATTCTTATTCTTCAGACTTTTAATATTCAAATTCTCTTAGCTGCTAATTCACGGTGTCAGTGGCTTTTCCTTTCACATGTCGAAGCGCTTTACTTGTTCTCAGAATTAGGTGTGCTCTCCATCCAGGGCTATGAAACAGCGGATCATTTCTACAAGCAAATATTTAGCACAGATGGGTTGGAACTAGTAAAAAGTTTGTTGTCTACAGGTAGCTTTGGTCGGTTAAGATATTTGGCGGTGGGTTCTACTACAAGATTTTAGGTATTTTCGAAATCTTGGCTGGGTTGTGCGCGATGGCATCTCTTTTGGCTGTGACTACTGTGAGTTTTTTCTTGTTGACAATGCATTTGCTTTGCATGTCATTCTCCTGTTTTAGTGCTATACAAAGACGGTGTGGAAATTCATCATTCGAGTGCTGGGGTCCGCATCGTGGACTCAAATGAAAGACTACATGATGCTCATCTGATTGGACTCAAACGAGAACTCAGCAATTGTAAAAAGGTTCGCATTTTGTATTTTTTAATAATCACTTGTCATAGAAAATCAGTGGTCTGCGAAGTTCGTACGTTTTTTTCAGAAATTTTTGAGGCATTGTTTTTTATAAATTTTATTTGAGCCCTGTCCCAACGGTACGTGAAACAATCCTTTTGACAGAAATCCTTTCGGGGACATAGTTTCAGTCACCATGGCCTAGAGGAATTTGTCCCATTTGGCGCGAGTGAATTTTGTCTCCGAGAGGATTTTGGCGCGATACGATTTTGTCCGTGTCCCGTATCCTTAGGACTGGGTCGGTTGATCTTTCTTACTTACATTCTTTCCCTAGAACATTATTCATT
>SADC01001227.1:3213246-3370746 GCA_004194705.1 Ditylenchus dipsaci | reverse complement strand
AAACACGATTTTTGCTTGTTCCCCCTATGGTTTGCGTCCCGGACTGTATATGGTCTCTGGATGGCTAGGACCCAAACCACAGGGGACCAAGCAAAAATCGTCTTTCTCACATTATACACTAAAAATATTGTCGGCGAGAAAAATCGATTGGCGAAGACAGAATTTCGAAAAACGCTCTAGAAAAAAGTTACAGCCATTTCAAAACCAGGGAATTTCTCGACACACGCTGTAGGTTAAATTTCTTTTATGTTAGAGTGAAATTGTTGATGTATTGGTATTATTCGGAGTTGGGAAAATTGCGCCGAGAAAATTGCGCCGGAGAAAATTGAGCCGTTTTTTCAAATTCGCGCCTTTCCGTGCTCAGTCTGGGACACATATTTGAGTCCGTCCTAACGTGCACTGGCCTAACCTGAGCCTAAGGGCTAAGCCTAAGACCTAAGCCTAAAGCCTAAGAACTAAGCCTAAGCCTAAGGCCTAAGCCTAAAGCCTAAAAACATAATTTTCCCACAATTTTCCCGGCCATATATCATTTAAAACTAATTGATGATAGCTAAAATTTCTGAAGTACATTCTAAAGAATAACTTTTGTAGGTCATGTCAGGGTATATCGTATTTCCTCTAATGAGGCCGCCCCCCCCTTCTAAATTAAAAAAAACGTGTTTGTGGCATTCTGTTTTTGGACCATTTTTGAAGACATCAGTCATGCAAGTTGCCATTCATTTTGTAGCTCATCTCACTGGCTACAAAAGGATTGCTAACTTGCCTGAGAGCAGTCTTTAAAAATTGGGTCAAAATCACAATGCCAACAATATGATTTTGAACGCAAGGGGCCGCCTTATTATAGCAAATACTGTAACGTGCTTCGAAAGCATAAAGCTGAGGTTAAGCAGTCAGTGGAGTTGCAAAATCCAAAATAACTTACTTTGTCTTTTATCACAATGCCATGGACTTTTCACACACAGCAAATTGGCTAAAAACCTGGAGAGCTCAATCAAAAATTTCCGTGGTTAGCCATTCATTTAGATTGTGTAATTTAATCACTGTGTTTTTTTTCAATTCAGTTGGTCTTCGAAAACGGTGTCCAGTAAAAAGCGCCGGAGTAAAAAGCGCCGATCAAAAAGCGCCGCGCAAAAAGAGCCGGGGAAAAAGGCATGGAAAAAGTGCCAATTATTTATTTCATTTTTTGCCGACAGGTAAATTCGACGATAACTTTTGAATTTCTTACGTGAATATCCTCGAATACACCAAGAAAGATGGGATTTGAACATAATTTTGTTGACTGGGCCTACCGCATAAATAAACTCTGATATGCATGCATTTTCATGCATTCAGAGTCACTTTCGAGTGATTTGTGTCTAAGGTATGTGGGTGTGCGCATCTCAACTCCAAGCCCCCAAGCCCCCTTCGGGGGCGCAGGGGCTTGGTTGGTTAGAGATGCGTACACCCACATACCTTAGACATAATTCCGAGCATGGACTCTTAATCATAAAATACATATAGAGATTCTTTTTGCCCAGCTCCAGTTACCAAAACAGGGCAGCAACCTTAATATAAGGTTTTAGGCTCACCTTGCCAGTGCCCAAATGCGAAAGTCCAAACATTTTACCTAAAGCCTTTTTCACGGCGCTTTTTTCGCGGTGCTTTTAGAACGGCGCTTTTTGCCGCGGCTCTTTTTGCAACGGCGCTTTTTGCAACGGCGCTTTTAAAACGGCGCTTTTTACGCAACTCCTTGAAAACTATTAATTAGGGTTGGTAATTCTCCGGAAAAAGTATTTCTCCGGGTGATTACCGGGTGATTTCGGGTAATTACCAAGTAATTACGGAGAAATAAGGCCGGAAAAGTATTTTTCCGGGTAATTACCAATCAACCGACCCTACTATTAATACAAAAAGACGCCATAAACCTTTTTGGAAGTATATAGAAATTTCCAGCAGTATTTTTTCAAGCAAACTGTCTTTGCCGAAAGCAATAAATTGAATTGTTTGATAAATGGGTGACAGCACCAGTCGGCCATAAATTTCAAAGTACATATATGCTCATTAAATTCCATTGCTCAATTGATCCTCGACTACCGACCTCAAAAAAATGTCGGTAGTGTTGTTTTATAAGTGAAATTGGCAAGAGAAAATGGATATCTCTTTCAGGATATATGCAAAATATATTTTGCCATTGTTCTCTACTATGACAGCCACAAACAAAATAGGGATGGAGGCATTCCGACGAGCGGTGTGGGTCTACAAAGAGCGGCATGAATAGTAACTGGTTGGTTGTCAATTATCCTCAGACAGAGTCCACATGCTTACTGTAGCAGCATGAAATTTTGCCACTTTTTAGCGAATGCAAAGAAATGGTCAAATTCTAACTTTGGGAACAGGTGCTTTGAGTGGCCATCTTATAACGCGGTGATTCAGAAAAGTTTTCACTTTTGAAGTTTTTGGCAAATTTTTTTTAACGTATTTTCTCACGCAAAGCCTTAGAAGCAGAGTAGGCCAACTTATACTAAGATTAGAAAACTCTACACTGCAAAAATTATAAGACTTAACGATTTTGTTTAAAAACTTGTTGAAACGCTATTTAAAGGGGCATGCTCGCCTAAGGCAAAATTTGTCCCGCCAATTCAAAAAATTTTCCCGAATCATTGAACTTCTGTACGAATTTTTCAACTTGGTTTCTAACAAAACTACACCTAAAATAAAATTCTAGGCTTTGTTTTGTTAGAAACCAAGCTGAAAAATCTGTATATAAGTTCAATGATTAGGAAAAAAATTTTGAGTTAGCGGGGACAAATTCAGAAACAGGTGAGCATGCCCCTTTAAACAAATTTCAAAAAACCGCTTGAGGGACCAAGGCAAATGACTGGGGATGTATTACCGTAAATTTTCTAACAGAAATCTTCTTCCTAAAGGCGCATTCACAATGAGAAGTCTGTTTGCGGATGCTGAAACAGACTACTCACTAAGAATCTGCGAAACAGAATCCTCGCTTTTTTACTGTTTTCCCTAAATTATTCAGTTGGTGTAGTTTTTTTATTTTCGAGCTCCTTGTTTGGCTTCTCAGATCATATAGTTAATGTTTAGGGATATCAAATGAGCTATTGACTGAGTAAAGATTGCTTCAAAAACTCAGATAAAATGTTAAGAATCCGCCAAAGAATCCTGAGTCAGGATTCCTGACTCAAATTTGAGTGCGGGTGCTTGGGCGGATTCTTTTCTTTTTTAAATTAGTTTTTTTAAGAACATCTACTTTATTGATAATTATTTGGTAGCCCTGAATCTTAGCTAAAAAATGGCACCAACAGAAGCTTTTTTGAATATCAAAAAAAGTTATGGCCATTTCCGTGTGACAAATCTGATTTAGCATCCGCAAACAGCCTCCTCATTGTGTTTTCGCCTTAATAGAGCCTCCTCTAGAGGTTGATTGAAAAATAAAGCCCCCAGGGGCTTTATTAAAGCATTTACGGGATTTTACATTAGCCCCTAAAAAATTAAGAAATTAAAAAAAATTCCAAAAGAAAGAAGTTGGGGGACCAAAGCAAAAACGGACTGGCCAGCTCTACCTACATGAGTGATATGCAACCTCTAAACTGTTTTTTTTAAAGATTAGCCAGCATTCAGAACGCTGTCCAGAATGGGGAGTTTAGCATTGCGAGACATAAGGTTGAGATTTGTGTGGATTGATTACACAATGCTCTTGACACTTCTGGGAACTCTGTTGTTGGCAATATTTGCCATGTGAGTTTCAACTTGTTTGCCCTGGCTGGAATGGTGGTTGTGGAACTAACTAATCTGCATACCATTAAGCATATATAGGATATGAGTCGATTATTTGATTGACAATTGGAGGGTTCTATAAGCAAACACACATTTGGGAACTGTTGTTTATGTTAGCGTTGCTTCACTGGTTAATTAAGTAAAAGAAAACTGAGCTAAATTTACTATTGGGTCACTTAGACAGGAAAAGGACAGGAAATTAGGCAAAAGCAATTCGTGCTGCGGCAGAGTGGGCAAATTATGTCACAAATTTTTCTAAGGCTCTTTTTTATTTATTCACTTATTTTTTACCCAACTTCGGAAACTTTTGATTTTCGAAACATTACCAAAAGTATCATTTCAGAAATGTAGAGATGTAGAGGTTTAGGTGCGTTATCGTTTCAGTGACTTTTTCCAGATGTAAAAATCACTGAAACGTTTCAGCGACTTTTTTCGTTTTCTTTTGCCTTAGTCCCGCCTGTTTTTTTTTGCAAATATTTTCTCAAATCATACATACCGTATAACCTCTATTAAACGGGCATGCCCGTTTAATTTTCAACCCCTAAAAAATCGAAAAAAAAAATTTTTGATTTTGAGATTTTTGGGTACTCAAAAACATCTAAAAAGCGGAATCAACTAAGATCGAGGTGATCAAGAAAACGCGAAAAACAGATTTGCAAAAAAAAATTTTTGCGCTGAGATATAGGTCCTTGAGGGTGCCCGTTTATTAGAGGGTGTCCGTTTATTGGAGGTGTCCGTTTAATAGAGGTTTACGGTAAGCTGTTTCTTTTCGCTCTAAACAACTCCAAACCACCCCAAACTATCTCAAACCAACTCAAACTACCTCAAACCACCCAAACTACCCAACCAACAGAACCACTTCAAACGACCCTATCAAAGGTGAAATTGTGTGGGCGAACCTGTTTGACAGGACTGAAAAATGTGATTTTAGTCACGCAAACACCTAACCCTACGTACACAATTATCCGTTTTTCGTCCGCATACGCACCGCATCCTCATTCTTGTGTTCACAATGCATCCGCAATGCGGACCGCATCCGGATGCGGTCCGCGTTGCGGAAGCATGTTCACAATACTGTGAACACCGAAAACGAATGCGGTGCGGATGTGGAAACCGCTGCGGAAGCGGCAAAGGTGCGGAACGCAAAGAAAAACAAGTTTCATTTGAACGGATTTCCAAATCCGCACGGCATCCGAATGCGGATTCATTCTGTACGTAGCGTAAACCCTGGGTGGGTACTATCTGTCCAGCTGGATACCCAGCTGGATGACCTAAAAATAAAAATTCGTAAAATTGATAAACGAATTGTCCTATGATACATGAAATTGGGTAAGAGATCGGGACGTTAGGAGGTTAGACTGAAATCCCCATTTTATACAAACTAACGCCAAAACCCGGGATGGATACCAACTAGTCAGGTGGATGTCAACCTGGATAGCCTGAAAAACAATAATTTCTCAAAAATGAATAACAAACCATCCTATCGTGCAGAAAACTGTGTGAAAACTTTTTGTTTAACAGGACCAAAATTGCAATTTTAGTCACTCATACCCCAGAACATGCAGTGGTTACCTTGAGCCCTATTGGATATCCACCTGGATGATCTGCAGGCAACAATAGATATATTATTTCGTAGGGTCTAGGGTGGTAACAACGTTTTCGGATGATACTAAAGTTGTTTGGATGATTAAAGTAATTCAGGGTGTTGTGCAGTGATTTAGATCGGTTTGGGTGACTTAACACGGGAATGACCGTACGTCCTAAAGGTATATTCTTGTGCGAATTTCATGCCGAACACGATGGTGGAAAAAATTGAAAAAAGTTATTCTATGGTGGTCAGCTGCCAATTTCTCTGTCTCCCAATTTTTTCAACAGATTAATCTGATTTTATGTACAAAAGAAAGCGCAGATTACAAGCTTTCTAATGACATATCGTTGACGTATTTATAACAATCTAATGAATTTTTTTGGCTTATTTCAAAAACATTGTTCATACTGAATATGTACAAAAAGTGTGCAAAAGCTCTTTTTTATTGTTGGTATATGCCATTCGACAGAGCAGGAAAAACTGCACCAGATAGTGCTTCGAAGTAATCCAAAACAAGGCTTTTAGAGTGTTTAGCAAACAGTCAAAAGTATATTCCAAAAGGTGTCATGACCTAAAACTCTGATCTTGCTAAGCAAAACTGAGCTTCTGACACTGGATTCGTGTTCAGCATGGTCGGTTTAATGGAGAAACCGTCCTTTTTATATGACACTCATTGTCAAATTTCAAATCATTCAAATCATTTGAAATTTAGAAAATTTTGAATTAAATAATTTTTGTCTCGAGCGGAATTTGAAATTTGACAATGAGTGTCATAATAAAAGGACAGTTTCTCCAATAAACCGACCATGCTGAACACGAATCCAGTGTCAGAAGCTCAGTTTTGCTTAGCAAGATCAGAGTTTTAGGTCATGATACCTTTTGGAATGTACTTTTGACTGTTTGCTAAACACTCTAAAAGCCTTGTTTTGGATTACAGTCGACTCTCGATAAACCGCCACCCCCAAAAGTTCGTTCCACCTTGGGTCTACACTTTTTTTTACCTCGATTTTTGAAATATTTTGCCAAACCTGATTCGTCAGTATAATCCGAAATATCGCAAGGATTCTGATTTTACCGGTCATTTTTCGGAATGGTACCACTTTTGCCGTAAAGACCCGCGCCTCTCGATAAACCGCCACCCTATTTTCAGAAAAGGGTGGCGGTTTATCGAGAGGCGCGGGTCTTTACGGCAAAAGTGTTACCATTCCGAAAAACGACCGGTAAAATCAGAATCCTTGCGATATTTCGCATAAGACTCACGAATCAGGTTTGGCAAAATATTTCAAAGATCGAGGTAAAAAAAGTGTCGGACCCAAGGTGGGAACGAACTTTTGGGGGTGGCGGTTTATCGAGAGTCGACTGTACTTCGAAGCACTATATGGTGCAGTTTTTCCTGCTCTGTCGAATAGCATGTACCAACAATTAAAAAAGAGCTTTTGCACACTTTTTGTACATATTTCAGTATGAACAATGTTTTTGAAAAAAAACACAATGGTTTCTGTAAGCCAAAAAAATTTCATGAGTTGTTATAAATAGCTCAACGATATGTCATCTTAAAGCTTGTAGCCTGCGCTTTCTTTTGCACATAAGATCAGATTGATCTATAAAAGAAATTGGCATGATCTACCCATCTGAAGTTACTTAGGTGAAATCGTGACATTGATGGTTTACAAAGCAAGCTGACCACCATAGCGTGACTTTTCTCAATTTTGTTTAATCTTTGTGTTCAGCATGAAGTTCTGCACAGGAATATACATTTAGAACGTACGGTTTTTCCCATGTTAAGTAGTTTGGGGTGGTTTGGACATAGGGTTGTCAAACGTTCGAAATTTTCGAACGTTCGATTCGACGAACATTCGAAGTTTGAAATTTTCGAACGTTCGGTTCGATTCGAAGTTCGAGTTCGAAATTTTCGAATGTTCGGTTCGATTCGAAGTTCGAGTTCGAAAATTTTCGAACGTTCGGTTCGATTCGAAGTTCGAGTTCGAAATTTTCGAATGTTCGGTTCGATTCGAAGTTCGAGTTCGAAAATTTTCGAACGTTCGATTCGAAATTTTCGAACGTTTGATTCGAAGTTTGAATCATACAATTTTCACATGTTCGATTTATAAAGTTCTGATTATTTCGAATTCAAGCTTCGAATCTGACATTTATTCTATGCTAGTTTTTATGATTCTGTAAATGTTCTTGATGCTTTTAGTTTAACAGTTAGGCCGAGCGCAGTGATGTCAATAATGCCGAAAAACTGTACTACAGTTGCAAAAACTGTACTACAGTTTAGAACTGTACTACACTTTAAAACTGTAGTACAGTTTAAAATAGTAGTCAAAACCAGTGTTGTGCACTCGTCCTCGTCTTTCGTCCTCGTCCTCGTCTTCGTCCTCGTCCTCGTACTACGAGGACGAGGACGAGCCAATTTCAGGCTCGTACTACGAGGACGAAGACGAGTACGAGCGAATTTTAAAAGTCGGTACGAGGACGAGTACGAAGTACGAGGCCCGAAAATTTCTGGTACGAAGTACGAGAACGAGGACGAGAAAAATTGAAAATGCACAACACTGGTCAAAACTGTACTACTGTTTTGAAAACAGTAGTACAGTTTTGACTACTATTTTAAACTGTACTACAGTTTTGAAACTGTACTACAGTTTTTAAAGTGTAGTACAGTTTTTGCAACTGTAGTACAGTTTTTGCAACTGTAGTACAGTTTTTCGGCATTATTGACATCACTGGCCGAGCGACGTTTGGGCAACTTTTGTAAAAAAGGGCGACAAGGCAGTTTGCAAGTGTGGTGCTGAATATTCGCTTGAAAAAGCGGAGCCACAACAAATCTATCTTCTCATCTACAATCTGCAAAACATAACGAAGCTTTGGTAAAATTCGATGGTCCAAGCGTGAAGAAGGCACGAACGGAAACACTCCCTTCGATATTCAGTCCGAATTACTCGAAAGTATGACAATTCAAAAAATTTTCAATTTGATTAGCCTAAATTAGGTAAATAAATTTCCCTAATTACTTCGATTCGAATTCAAGAATTTTCGAATAGAACGTTTGGTTCGAAGTTTGAATTCGAAAATTTTCGAATCGAACGTTTGGTTCGAAGTTTGAATTCGAAAATTTTCGAATCGAACGTTTGGTTCGAAGTTTGAATTCGAAAATTTTCGAATCGAACGTTCGGTTCGAAGTTTGAATTCGAAATTTTCGAATCGAACGTTCGGTTCGAAGTTCGAGTTTGAAATTTTCGAATCGAACGTTCGGTTCGAAGTTCGGGTTCGAAAATTTTCGAACGAACGTTCGGTTCGAAGTCGAACGTTCGAAAAAATCTCGAACATTTGACTCGAAGTTCGAAATCGAACGTTCGATTCGACAACCCTATTGGACACAATCTAGAAATTCTCGAAAAATGTAAAAGAATGCTTGGTTCCCCCTGTCATTTTTTTTTGAAAACTGATAAATTCGCAAAGCTTTTCGCAAATATTTTAGAACTAAAATATTTGCGAAACGTCTATATGCAGGGCTTATAAATAAAATTTAAAAATAAAGGACATTTGGTCAAAAAGCGCCATTTTATCCAGTGCTTATAGGGTTTTGAGTGCCAAGAATTAGTATTTGGACTAAAAATCTCAAAAATTTGATGTTCAAATAAAGGACAAGACTTTAAATAAACGACGTTTGGAGGCCTGTCTATATGCCATAATTTTTTTTCCCCTCCTCTATAAAATTTGAAGTCGAACACCTTGAGGTGGGTACCTACTTAAGGAATTGAGATTTTTTGGTTGGACAAAATAGTAATTTGGTTTTAACAAACCGTTTTTAGCACACAGTTTTATGTTGATGTATTATTCCTTGGAGATGATAAATATTTTGAGGACGAATTGTTCTGTACACGAATCTTTTACATGCCCTTTTTGATAGTATAGGAGAAAATTCAGTGAAAAGAAACAGCTTATGTAGGATATGAGAAAACAAATAATTTGCAGAAAATACAACAGGGGGACAAAGGCAAAATAAAATGAAAAAAGTCACTGAAACGTCCCTTTACCGAAATTTAGAGGTTTATAAAATGGCGCTTTGTAAAAATCTCTACAACTCTAAAATCATTCAGCTGATTTTTATAGCTTGTGATAGTACATAAAATTAAAAAATTAAAATAAAAACTTGAAAAAAAATTGAAACATAAAATTTGAAGGCGAAATTAAGTAGTGGGCTTTTAGGGGGATGATTGAGTTTGAGTCTAGCGCAAAATAGATAACTTCAAGTCGGGTAAAGTTTCTTTTAAAAATAGTCCAAAAACAACTACAATTAAAAAACGTGGTACTCTTCTTCTTTTTTCTTCCTCAGGCTACGAGATGAATTGGCCAAAATAGTCAAAAATAAAAGGCTTCACACAGCCCAAATACAATATAAACGTACAAAATTAACGTAAATGAGGCACTCGTAAACAATGTTCACCAATACGATGAGGCCACTTTTATTTGTTGACTTAAAGGGGCATGCTCGTCGCCGATGGAATATTTTGAAAGGCGGGTACCAGGTCAATTCAAACGAGAATTATTTCAGAATAAATTTTAGTTGAGTACCATGCGGGCAATAAGTAATCAAAAACTCTTCTTCCTTCAATAACATCGGTGGCCTAGTGGAATAGCGGCGGCGAGCTGCGAAAGTTGGTCGCCGGTTCGATTCCCACTGCAGGTATAATTTTTCCTCGACTTTTCCAAAATTTCGCTAAATTAATTCTCGTTTAAATTTCACTGGTACCCGCCTTTCAAAATATTCCCATCGGCGACGAGCATGCCCCTTTAAAAAAATTATTGAAGATGTAAAATCAAAAACACCCACATTGGAAACCTGCAAGCATTATTAAATAAAAAAACGTCCAGGGCCAGACCATCAGAAAAAAATGAAACAAAATAGAACTTTACTCGAGATCTCGAATCTGACGGAGCGAGCCTTCAATAACAGTGAAGGGTGTAACAGAGGAAACATTTTTTAGACATTTGTTAGCTTTCATTCCTCGGCCTGGTATTCCACAATTTTGATGTCGTCTTGCGTGACCTGGCGCCATTGTTGTGGAAGGATCTGACAAAGTTTGCATGCCACACCGCTGCGAACAACAAGCATCTTAGACTTCGCATTTCGCTCATTGTCATCTTGAATGGAGCAGCCACAAGCGAATTTCTTCGAGAAGAATCGCTGAGCAACTTTCAAATCGATTCCTGAAAGACAAAACACAGTAAAAATACATTCAAAGCCTAGAGCAGACTGACTGAAACGAGCACCATCGAGCCCACCACTTTCGTATACCATTTCTTCTTTTGAATCATGACTTCGCGAATCAAGATCTTATCCTCATCCTTAGTCGAAACTTTTGCGACGGTTCGGCATGTCAAACGACGACCACCTCGTTTCTAAAATTTTACTTATCACAAAAATCAAAATGGGAAGATACAAAGAAAAAGACTTGGCGCTTTTTCTCCTGTGCCACAACACCGATCTCTTTCAGCTGAACTCTGAACTTTTCGAACAAGCTCGGAATGTTTTCTTCTAGCCACTTGTTGCACTTATCAATCCGTCCACTGAACGAGCAATACTCCAAAGGCATCAGACATTCTAGAAAAACACTATCGAAATAATTAAAATAATTATAAAAGCTAACCTCCACAATAATAGACGTTTTTAGGTTTGATGGCTTTCAGTTGTCTTATTTCTTGCTTTTTCGCGACAGTTTCTGCAGAGGTAACCGATACGATAGTCATTTTGCTAAAATCAAATAATTTTCTTTGCAATAATGCTGGGAATGCCACTACAGTCAAACCTCGATTTAACGACCCCCACCTCAAGTTCGTTCCCACCTCGGGTCCGACACTTTTTAAACCCCATTTTCAAAATATTTTATCGATTCTTTTTTGACAGTCTGGTCGCAAATATTGTAAGGATTCCGATTTCGCCGATCTTTTTTCAGAAATCTAGAGTTTTCGCTACTAAAAATCAAAACCTCAATTTAACGACCCTCTAATTTTCAAAAAGGGGTCGTTAAATAGAGGTTTTGATTTTTTAGTAGCGAAAACTCTAGATTTCTGAAAAAAGATCGGCGAAATCGGAATCCTTACAATATTTGCGACCAGACTGTCAAAAAAGAACCGATAAAATATTTTGAAAATGGGGTTAAAAAAGTGTCGGACCCGAGTGGGAACGAACTTGAGGTGGGGGTCGTTAAATCGAGGTTTGACTGTATTAACAACAGAGAATAATAGATCCTGATAAAGTATTGTAAATTACATTTTCAGTAGCGCACTTCAAAATTTCACAAACCTAATGTAGTCATTGGGATAGGTTATCCGAAAACCGGTGTTTTTGGACAGTAAACCGCAACCAAGAACCGGTTTTGAAAATCCAAAAGGGTTTCAGCAAAATCCCGGTTGGGTACAAAAACTGGGTACGAGTACCTGTACGTACAGCCTGTACCGTGAAATCGGTTCTAAAAAACCTGACCGAATCCTACCCTAGTACAGTCTAGTCTCGATATAGTAGCACCCCTTCAAGTTCGTTCCCGCCTAGGGTCCGACGATTTTTTTAACTCAATTTTTAAAAGTTTTTGCGGAACCTGGTCCCTCAGTCTAGTCCCAAATATTGCAAGGATTCCGGTTTTACCGGTCGTTTCTAAAAATAGTCAAAGTTTTGACGAAAAGACCCGCGGGTGTCTATATAGGTAAAATATCAACTGGCATCCATTTAAACTGGCAACCATTGAAACTTTTGATTAAAAATCGACAATTTTGACAGTAAAAGTTTTCGGAAAGTCACACCTAATACCAAAACTTTTTCTTACATCCGAATCCGTTGAGATCAGGTCCGAAAAATTTCAGGAAGCTGAGATATTGATATTTTGAGTAGACCACACAGAAAATTCGGACCACTTTCCTACTTTAAAAGATATCTCAGCTTCCTGAAATTTTTCGGACCTGATCTCAACGGATTCGGATTCAGGAAGAGATTTTGGTATTAGGGTGACTCTCTGAAAACTTTTACTGTCAAAATTGTCAATTTTTAATCAAAAGTTTCAATGGTTGCCAGTTGAAATGGATGCCAGTTGAATGCCGTTCGTCTATATAGTGGCACCCCTTTTTGAAAATAGGGTGCCACTATATCGAGAGCAGCGGGTATTTTCGGCAAAACTTTGACTATTTTTAGAAACGACCGGTAAAACCGGAATCCTTGCGATATTGGGACTAGACTGACGGATCAGGTTCCGCAAAAACCTTCGAAAATGAGCTAAAAAAATCGTCGGACCTTAGGCGGGAACGAACTTGAAGGGGGGGGGGGTTGGTGGGGGTGCCACTATATCGAAACTCGACTGTAGTAAAAGCGTGAGTGAAAGGCGAATCGCCTTAGGCGATCACTGAAAATCGTCAAATCGGGTGTAAATTAATTTCTTCAGCAACAAAATATGCTTTTCTCAAGTTTTTTCAAACAACTTGCTGAAAGCCAACGTTTTGCAACCCAATAGACATAGTAATAAATCCCTATCATGTCTGCCCATCCCAACTCGGAATTCCCAATTACCAGCCACCGTATGTTTGCTATGTTCAAATGTCCTTATTCAATAGTGTCTTTTACCAAAAACCAGTCTTTTAAGTGTTTGTCGGCATCTCTTTCATAGCCTCGATTGAAATATGATTATTATGTAGAGAGACAGGATGGTTAGGTTTTGCCAAACATGCTCACCGATTAGTGTGCCCCATCCAATTTGCATATGTTGCAATAGATGTTGCGATTTGTGCTCAGCCAATATTTTGTTTTAAATTTATCGCTCACTTCCTCCGCCCGAAATTACCTCTTTTGCGGTAAATAGTGCTCCAACATAGCAATATTCTTTTCCAATGTTTTTACATTTTTTTAGCATACTGGCAAACGTAAAAAATAACTGACGCCACTGTCATATACTCACCTCAGTGGGGGTCGAAATAATTTCATCAGGTCGAAATAATTTTTATAAGCTGAGATATCAATTATAGTAGTGGATGAGTGGTTGCAAAATTTCTGGTTTTTCTACTCAAAGTAGCTCTATCTCAGCTCATAAATATTCTTTCGGTCTGATCTCAACGGATTCGGAAGAGATTTTGAAATCAGTGGTGACTTTCCTAAAACTTTCGCTTTTAAAGGGGAGGGTGCAAGTTGGGTGCAGGACGTTTGATCACCCACAAAATTGATCGCCACAAATTTGATCGCTCACAAAATTGATCGCCAGCGTATTAAGGCTAGTTTTCTGATCTTAATTTTCATAAATTTTTTAAAGTTTTGGCACCAAATTGTAGCCCTGAATGTCAGCTACATTTGGCACTTAAACTTCTAGAAACACTGAACAAATTTAGATCCGACATGTTTTTTAAACACCGAGTAAGCGCTTTTTCAAGTTCAGATCTAAATTTTTTCAGTTTTTCTAGAAGTTTAAGTGCCAAAAAGAACTGACATTCAGGGCTACAATTTGGTCCCAAAACTTTTGAAAAATTTATAAAAATTAAGATCAGAAAACTAGCCTTAAAAGAGGCATGCTCACCTGTTTTTGAATTTGTCCCCGCCAATTCAAAATTTTTCCGAATCATTGAATATCTGTACGGATTTTTCAACTTGGTTTCGAACATAACAAGGCCCGGAATTTTATTTTAGGTATAGTTTTGTTAGAGACTAAGTTGAAAACCACGTACAGAAGTTCATTGATTCGCCAAAATTTTTTGAATTGGCCGGGACAAAATTTGTAACAGGTGACCATGCCCCTTTAATACGCCGGCGATCAATTTTGTGAGCGACCAAATTTGTGGCGATCAATTTTGTGGGCGATCAAATTTGTGGCGGTCAAACGTCCTGCACCCTGCATGTTGCGTGGTATTTTTGACCATTGTTGTTTTCTTTTCTTAATTGCATTTTTATTGATAATGGCTCATCTGTTAATACATCCATTAGCCAACTTTTTACGCAGAATCCAAAAATGTTATCAGAATTGAAAAATGTTCTAAAAAGTCTTATGAAAAACATGAAAATTGACCAAAATATTCACACCGTACTTCCCTCACGTACCTCTTTTAGATTCTTGTGTTATTGGCTTTTGGTTTTAATTTTCGTTTTTGGATGCTTATTAGGTAAAATACCACTCAAGATGTAGCTCGCCGTCTTAGCTATTGTCTCAGTGGTGTGTTTCTTACCAGCTGTCCCGAAAAAGTAGCCCAAAACATGGAGACAAGAACACGATTTCGAATAGAAATAGGGGATGTGAGGGAAATTCGGTATGAATGTTTTGATCAATTTTTTTGTTTTTATGAGACTTTTTCTAACATATTTCATTCATAATAACAATTTTTTTGCTAATGGACGTATTAACAGACGGGCCATTATAGAAAACAACAATGGTCAAAAATCCCCCCTTTAAAATTGACGATTTTTTGAAAAAATTTTGAAAAAAAGATTCAAAAAGTGTCGCTAATCGATAGTCGTTCGTTTCTGCTAGGCAAAAGCAAATTAAAATAGCATTGTTAGATTCAGGGCACACTAACTTTTTAACTGAGGCATTTAAGAATATCTTCTCCTTATCCATTCATCCAGCCAGCAAATTGGTTGTGTGTAAATAGAAGGGCACACCACCATCTCGCTCAACATTAATAATCCCCAATGTAAACAAAAGGAGACGTAATGTTGGGTGTGTGTGGGGCCCTAATAACCAACACCTGCAGCTGGTGTGGCTATGATTGCTGCAGCTAGGGACTTGTCAATTAAGTGAAGGGGAATGAAGTGAGCTGGCTTAGTCAACTCAAAATTTTGGGCCTGGCTGGTTGAGTGGGGATTACATGGTGGAGAGCCCACAACAATATATTTTGGATTAGCCAACAAGGTGGAGAAGCAGCAGTCCATTGGCTAATTGACACCACTTAAGAATGTAATTTGGATGAGAGGGGAAGGAAGTGCTACTACTCCTGCTGACTGGGTAGGTGGTGCTGGTGGTGGTTAGTCAACAACACAATTGCTAACACTGCTCATATTGTTGGTGGCGATTATTAAATATTGGAGAACACAGTAGGTGGTCCTACATATAATTAATTGGGAGTTTGGATAGTATTGGTGCAAAAGACTTCATCAATCACTCAATGTTTCTTTTTGAATCAGTTGTGTGCAAAGGAGAAGCAAAGTTTGTTTAATGTCGGGAATTATACATTCTATATAAACATTGATTTTGGTAAAAGATTAGAAATTCTGGCTCATAAGGGAGCCTCATGAACTGCCGAAATTTTCGTTTGATTTTAACCATTTCAGGCTAAATTTTCTGAACTATTTTTTTGTTCTCGATTAGGTGAAACTTCAAACTTTTTCACACCTTCTCACTCGGAAATGACAACAAGTTTTTTGTAACGAAACGAAACAAGTTTGAATAAATTATTTTTTCTGTAGCGAATTTACTCTTTTTAGTAGCAAATCCGATTTTCGTCTGTAGCAAATATACTTGAGCTAGTGTGCTTATTTATTTATTCTAAATTCTCAAAACTTGTATTCTGAGTCTATGAAAGACTTTGACTTCATAAAAGACACGGGGATTAATTGCTGGTAAAGCCCCTGGGCTCTAGGTCTAATCTAACACACACCTGGCACTCTCTCGGCTGCTTCATTACTCAACAACCTCTGATGGATAAGTAATGAAATTGCGCAAGCTTACCGAATTTATCATCAAAATAAATTTGCCACAAAAAAGATCAATACAATGCATGATGATAATTCTATCAACCTTAGCCACATTTTGCTTCATCACTTTGAGAAGACCA
Organism: Ditylenchus dipsaci; assembly: GCA_004194705.1. Lineage (NCBI taxonomy): Eukaryota > Metazoa > Nematoda > Chromadorea > Rhabditida > Anguinidae > Ditylenchus > Ditylenchus dipsaci. The sequence goes on along the minus strand of SADC01001227.1, from coordinate 3,354,581 downwards.
ACACTTCAGTCCGTACATTTTTGGATCTTAAAGGGTTTTTTCTTGTGAAGAAAAGAGTGTTGGCCGAAATAGCCGGATACAAGTGGGATATTTTGCCAACTGCCTATGATCTTTCAGGAATTCGCTATTTTCGGGTGCTAGACCAAACCGAAATTCTCGGTTCGATTTTCTCGAAAACCGGTACTCGGTCTAAAAGACTAAAAACGATACGCGGATTCGACAGATATATATATTTCCGAAGTTTTTAGAAATAAATGAGCACACTAGCTCAAGTATATGTGCTACAGACGAAAATCGGATTTGCTGCAAAAAAGAGTAAATTTCCTAAAAAAAAGTAAATTTGCTACAGAAAAAATGATTAACCAAAAATATCCTTTTTTTGTCTAAAAATATAAAATTCTCATGCCTCTTTAATAAAAATTGTCGTTGGAATAATTTTTTTTCTTTAAAAGCATTTTTACGCCGACGACAACGACGACCCTTTCATGAATCGGATCGGACGACCAAATCGGACGAATTAAGTCTAAATTTTGAGGAATAACGGTATTGCCTACACGTTTTTCCTCGAAATCTTGACTAAAACTATTGTAAAATCAAAAAAGACAAGAAACTATTCTTTTTAATGCAAACACTAAAATGCCATAAAAAAGCAATTGTAACCATCACAAAAAACCATAAATTCTCAAAAAGCTAAGAAGTCTCTCTATAGAAATTGCCAGTGTCCCATTTAGCTTTTCTCGAACATCCTTACCAAAATCAACCTCAATTTGGCGCATTACAAGGGCAATTATGTCAAATTTATTTGTTCTGCTAAGGGCTGCTCCTTGACTTATCAGATCTTTTTTTGGAACGCTTCTCATCTCAAAATAATTGGGTAAGCCCACATTAATGGAAGCCGTAATCCCAAGGTTGGCAGTAAAACTTGAAGCCATATAAGCGGACATCTCCAAAGGTGCGCTCACCTCCAATTAAAATAGATCGACTGTTTAATAACAAAAGCGGCTTCCTTTTTTGTGGCCTAAAGAGGATAATTTTTAATCCAGGCGGCTCATTCCAGACCATTTCCTGGACAATTGCTCTTCTTCCCTTGCTCTAATAATATTATTGGTGGTGGTTGCCATAAAGGTATGCCTATTTAGGCAGTAGGCAGGATTAACTGCTTCCTGGTCTTTGGCGGCATGTGTGGGCCAATCAACAAGTCTGCGGAAGCTAAACAACAAACCTTTTTGAGAAATCACTGAAGATGATAATATACAGGTCAATTCACTCATTACTAATCAACTAAATTATATATTGAAGTAATTGGAATCGGGACTGAGATTGAGTTTTTGTGAATAAATATTTAAGTTTATAAAACTTCAAAAAACTTCAAACTCTATAGCGAAGACCTGAGGTAGGTCCACAGCGATTCGTTAAAGGGGTTTCGACTGTAGCTTATCGTTTTATTACCCTTTAAAATTCGAAAATATAACCCATTCACAACCTCGGCACTAAATACAATGATTTTGATTGAGATTGTAAGTTTTGAGGTAAAAAAATCGGAAATATTAGTTAGTAAAATTTTGTTTTGGCTATCTTATCGAATAGGTCATGAGTTTTTTTCGGTATGAAATGATGCTCTGAAAATAAAAATTTGTGATTTTTGATGCAAATTAAATTTGGAATCATCTTACACGGGAAAGGCACGACCACCCCGTGCGCTATCAAAAAACCTTATATACCAAAAGATAGCCCTAACTGAGCTTGTTATCATCTTGCAATCAAAATTTCCTATGGAGCAGTCTAGGCCGAGATATTCCACTTTTAAAGTTGTAAAATTGATCAGCTGGAATATACCAACAATAAATGGATAAATATAAATCGTATAAATCGACTCCCACTCGAATCATTCCTTTTTTTCATATTTTTTTCGCTGATTCAAATAATTTTGGACAACTATCAACAAAACTCAATCTCACAATCAATTTAATTTTTTGACGCATTGTTAATTGTAATTTTCGTTATCGCATAACTTTTTTGTAATTTTAAGTGTTTCGTTGCTGATATTCTCATGACCTTCTCGGTTTGCAAATTTTATGTTTTTTGTTGTGGACAAGCATTGCCATTGATTATTTGTTAATCGCCAATAAAAAAATGCGTCAAAAAATTAAATTGATTGTGAGATTGAGTTTTGTTGATAGTTGTCCAAAATTATTTGAATCAGCGAAAAAAATATGAAAAAAAGAATGATTCGAGTGGAGTCGAACCTGCGACATGAAAAAAGAGCGTTCGCAACGATCCACTGCGCCATACTGACATGTTTATTACTGCCATTTATTGTTGGTATATTCCAGCTGATCAATTTACAACTTTAAAAGTGGAATATCTCGGCCTAGACTGCTCCATAGGAAATTTTGATTGCCAGATGATAACAAGCTCAGTTAGGGCTATCTTTTGGTATATAAGGTTTTTTGATAGCGCACGGGGTGGTCGTGCCTTTCCCGTGTTAGGGCTGAAGATGGTTTCCATCCGAAGGATGAGCGCGAAATTAGAGACACTGTATCTTTCCAAGATGAGTAGAATACCAGCTTAAGCAATTCACAAAGATATTCACTCAAAGGGGCATACCAGAGCATTAAACGGAGAAAAGGCGTTTCATTCTCGAAAAAAATTTACATGCGTTCTCACCGATATTTTTCAAGTTTTCCGCCTAGTGTTTAAAAGTAGTAAAAGTCATAAATATTAGATTTTACGCGCTTACCCGCCTTAACTTTTTGAAAAGCGCTGGTATGCCCCTTTAGCATACTCACAACCATGCAAATAAAGCCTAAGAAAATAGTCGGTAGAAAAAACTGGATGTGGGACAAAAAAGTGAAAAATTAATCCAAAAATATCCCAAATTTTCACCGATCAATTCACACCTCATAAAATAAAACAAAAAGCAGTGTTAGGGCGGTGAACAGCACACAAAGAGGTAAACTGTATTATATTACATAGTCCTTAATTTGGCCAATAAAGCTAGGAAAGAGTAGTACAGTTCAAGCAAAAGGGGATGAAGCAACCAAACAACCACTACCCATTTCCCACATTTGGCGGCTTTGCTTTACCCTTACATCATCACAATAATTTTTTTGAGTTCCTTTTACACATTTTGACCGTCTGTTGGTTCTTTTTCTCGAAGGAAGATTTTTGAGATGTAAAACAATATATGCGCCTTTGAGACTAGTAGTAATCTGTGTGACAAAGAGTATCTATTTGAGTTGACTCTTCTTGCTACTGCCACTACCACTATATTATTACTATTGTTATTATGAAGACGGCACTTGCTTTGATAGCTTGCTTGTTTAGCCTTCTTTATTGTTGTTTAGTGGGGTGATGGTACAAAAAGAGCAGTCAAGAAGTCTGTTTTGCTTTTTCGGGTAAATAAACTATAAATTTAAATTTTAAAATGTGCAAAACATTCATTCTTGGCGAAGTTAGACCACCAAAACAGATTGGCTCCAAACTTTTATATCTTATTAAAGATTAAATAAATCAGGCCTAAATACGGGTTGAAAAAAAAAACCGAATAGTGGACAGCGTATGCATACGAGGTATCTTTCACGTTTGGTTAAGGTTACAAATCTTAGAAAAGAAATGTCAAGACACTAAATTTAAATAATGAGAACAAAAGCTAAAATTTGTGGTATTTTTGCTTTCTAACTCATTACTTGATTCCGAAAATCTAATCTGCGACTACTTACGGCTACTTTTTGACATCGACTACTACTTCACTTCACATACCTTTTTTCATGTATTATTTTCTCTTATCTCAGATGTTTTTACACCGTTTTGTAGCTGAGATTATCCTCGATCAATTGAGTGGTCAAAAACTCTGATTAAAAATAATTTTTGAAAAAATCACGCCAAATATAAGATAAAACTAAACTAAAAAACCGAGCTAAAAAACCTGTGGTGTTCTCAAAAACTATTTTTGATCAGGGTGTTTGACCACTCAATTGATAGAAGAGAATCTCAGCTACAAAACGGTGTAAGAACATCTGAGATGACAGATCAAAATATATCAAAAAGTACCGTATTTACTCTAATTTAAGCCCCCCTCTAATTTTAATCCAAACAAAACCCCCCCCCCCCCCTAAGTAGGGGGGTTGAAAAATTTAAGCCCCCCCCTCTAATTTTAGCCCCGCTCCCCTTTTCATTTAAATACTTTTTAAATAGCCACAAATGACCAAATTGTACTTTTTTTTTCCAGGTGTTTTTTTTCAAAATTTGAGTTACGTACCTGGGTTGAATAATTAAAGCCCCCCTCTAATTCTAGCCCCCCCCCTCTAATTTAAGACCAACCCCCCCCCCCTCCCCAAAGAGGGCGGTTGAAAATTTTAACCCCGGGGCTTAAATTAGAGTAAATACGGTATGTGAAGTGAAGTAGCAGTCGATGTCAAAAATTAGCCGCAAAAGTCCCCCCCCCCCCCCTTTAAAGCGAAATCCTCCAAAATCAACACTTTGAGGCAAAAATCAGCAATATCACCTTGGGTTAAAGTCAACACCTTGGGATCGAAATCAGCAAAATGCTGAGAAATCAGCTCATTAGGGGCATAACTGTAAATTTTAAATCAAATAGCCTTTATTTATTCATTATATTTATTTTCCAAATTTTGCATACCCACCAAAATGACAGTAATCCATTCTCCATTCTGCTCGAACAATATCCTTCTTTTACGTCCACTCTCAAGCCGCCCACAAAATAAAAGTCTTTTGCCTGAAAAATACTGAAATTTATATGATCAAGTGCTTTGGAAGAAATAAAAGAGTTTCACTATGTCGGCCCTCTTAGAAACAGTAGGTTGACCGCTCTTGAAAAGGCCACCAGCACTACCACCCATTATGGAGTGCTGCCATTATTGTGGTGTTGCATAATTAAGAAGCAGGAAATCATAAAAAAATTCCGGCGGTCTACTTGTGGCTTGCATCCTAATCATGAGAATATCCATTTCTAATCTAAATTATACGACCAAACTTTGCTAATCCATCTCAACTTCAATTCTTTGCCATCTCCGACAACTTTTTTTGCGTACTTTTCATAATTATTTTGATATTTTTTCAAATTGATGGATATATGCGATGCAGCTCTTTTACAAATTATACAGTTTTGTTGAAGCTACACGATTTCTTGCTATTTCCAAAATTTACAAATTTGAAAAAAAAAAGAATTTTATGGAATAACCGTGCAGTGTTTGATACTTGAAAATTTTTTAAAGTACTCAAAGTATTTTTTTAAATTTTAAAAAGCCATTTTTCAGCGCCAAATGAAAAAATTACTAAAAATTATAGCCAAGTTTTTTGAAAACACAAACCCGGAAATTTAACCTGCATTTAACAAAATTCAGGGGTCAAATTGTCCAGAAATCGCTATTTTCATAAAAATAGCATAAATTGATTTAATTTGCTATAAAACTAAAATATTCCACGAAAAAATATATTTCTGTAACAAAAAAGGTGTGCCACGGAAAATCTGAAATGTGCCATGAAAAAGACTTGAAAAATCTGAAAAAATTTCTTTTTGTGTTATTTTTGAGATTTCCCGTGGCATTTTTCAGGTTTTTAGCAAACCAAATCAATTATAACCTATATTTTTTTTTTTGCAATTTTCGGCTTAATATTTGAAAATTTAGCAAAGTATTTAGTCAGACATAATAAAATTTGAATTGTCAAAAAAATCGAATTAGTAAAGTTCAAGTGTATAAATATTATTAAATATTGTTGGTTGCCATCCAATGCCACAGTATACCCTGCTCCTTGCACCATCATTTCCCTCATTGAAGGCAGGGGCGTGGCCTGCTCCTTCCCAATTGGCTGAGGAATAGTCAGCACCTCCAAGCTTTCGCGCACGTGACCCTCATTTGGTTGGTGGATCCGCCCCTTCCTGCACACCAATCTGTTAATCCACCTCCTCACAGTTAAACAGTCAATCCAATTGGGCACTCCCATTTCGTCATCCAGCAAGTCAGGAAAACACTCAATTAGTCCATTCTTAGCTAGTTGCTACTTACAAGGTGGTTGAGCGCTCAATTTCACCAAATATTTTTGCCCAGATATATAAGTCTATTCCAATCGTCTACAGCTAACTTCCATAATCGAGTTGGTGATCTACAAAGTATCTGGACTAAATCCGTTTTAATCAAAAATGGTAAGTAGTTTTAAGTTGTATTTGAAAAATGTAAATAAAAATTCAAAATAAATAAATAATATATTTTTTAATTTTCTCAATAATTTATTTTTGCAGATGTTCACCACAGGAATTTGGCCGAACTCGGCCACAACTAATCCAATGTGCCGTAGTCTGGAGTCCATCTACCTAGGCAGTGAAGAGGATTTATTTTTTCTTCCAAGCACTTCATCTAGCTCATCTACGTGTTCCAGTGCCTCAAGAGAAGATTTTTACTGGGTGCCTTCTTCTTCAACCACATCCCCTTGCACATTTAGCAGGTCGTACCCCTTGGATTCCTTCACTCATTTCGAGCACAAACAACAATCCACTTCTTTCGCAAGACACAGCAACTTGAAAGATGAAAGAAGACGACACAGATGTTCCATTGGAACACAGACTACTCAAGAAGGTAGATTTTTTTTTAACTTTAAAACGAGTTTTTAACTATGTTTTTAAAAGAAAGGTTTGCCACATTAGATACCAACAAAGACTTTAAAACTAAATATGTTGACATCTTGTGCTCATGGTGGCATGAAGCTATAAATGAAGTAACCCAAAGTTTCAAAAGTAATGAAAAATTGTATGTCAAAGAATAATTGTTAGTTTAAAACCGGGCTGATATATGTCCTGATTTTTCGAATGGGTGCCTTCAAAATTAGCCATTGTTTTAGTTGCGAAAATGAGTTCAATATACCCAATTAATCCCCTGACTTGCTTTACTAGATAAGAGTAAATGATAGCCAGGTTGACTTAAGGATACTAGACATTTCAAGGGAGCCCATTCAAAAACTAACACATCAAATCAGGACTGGTTTAAAACTGATGTTACTGCTTTTGCAACTTGGGGAAACTTTTTATCCTAAATTGTGTTGCCATCAACACCGGATATCAATGGATTTATTAAAGTCTCATGATGTCTAATGATACCACAGTTTGTTTATTGAGTAAAAACTGCATGATTACATTATTGGGCATTTACGGAAAATATTGGAGAGAGCGAAATTTCAACTTATTTCTTTTCAGAAAGTGAAGAACATTCGCTGAAAGAACAATGCCACTCGATTGCCATCCAACTTTTTCAACTAGCCGATGAATTCAAAGAAGAGATTGAGCAAAGGAAACAACAAAAGTGGAGATGGTCCAGTCTATTTTCATGGAAGAAAGCACTGCCAGAGATGCCACAAGAAAACACAGCTGCTGGTATTCTACTCAATTTGATAGCCTCCTGGATGTTCTCTTCTGCTATTCTTCCACAATAAGAGTTATTATTGAGTTAAAAGTATACAGTAGCGGACAAAAAAATTGAACACATGGTTACATTTTATAAATCGTGAAAGTTTTGGAATTTTTCCTGCGTGTTGAAAGTTCTGTTAAAGGCAAAGATGTAGCATTTTTCTTCCTCTTTCAAATGCTTAGTTCAATTTTTAATTGTCAGGCTTTGACATCGTTGTAAATTAATTTTTCTGATACGAGTCCATTTTATACCCGGACAAAAAAAATTGAACAGGCAACCGCAATAAACAGAAACCGCAATAATCTTAAAAAATTCATTTTTCACACTATTTATTTCGTAGCCTTGTTTCTTAGCTACAATTTGGTGGGTCAAACTTCTATTTTTGATAATTATGGAAAAAGTTATGACCATCAACATAAAAGTGTCAATTTCTAGTCAAAATAAAGAAAAATCTAAGAAAATGACTGTTTAGCCACATAAATAATAGCTTTTCTCAAAGAAATGTCGGTGAAAATATGACATCCATTGCACCATTCGAAAGCTCTTTGATTTCTCTACAAAATAACACGTCGACTGTTTTTTTAGAAAAAATACAGGGCTGAGAAACGGACAGTTGAAGTTACAAAAAGTGAAAAACCCCTCTTTTTGCCTTATTTTTAGCGTTTTTGTCTTGTCTAAATTCAACTGTCCGTTTCTCAGCCCTGTATTTTTTCTAAAAAAACAGTCGACGTGTTATTTTGTAGAGAAATCAAAGAGCTTTCGAATGGTGCAATGGATGTCATATTTTCACGACATTTCTTTGAGAAAAGCTATTATTTATGTGGCTAAACAGTCATTTTCCTTAGATTTTTTTTATTTTGACTAGAAATTGACACTTTCATGTTGATGGTCATAACTTTTTCCTTAATTTTAAAAAATAGAAGTTTGACCCACCAAATTGTAGCTAAGAAACAGGCTACGAAATAATAGTGTGAAATAAATGAATTTTTTGAGATTATTGCGGTTGCCTGTTCAATTTTTTTTGTCCGGGTATAAAATGGACTCGTATCAGAAAAATGAATTTACAACGATGTCAAAGCCTGACAATTAAAAAATTGAACTAAGCATTTGAAAGAGGAAGAAAAATGCTACATCTTTGCCTTTAACAGAACTTTCAACACGCAGGAAAAATTCCAAAACTTTCACGATTTATAAAATGTAACCATGTGTTCAATTTTTTTGTCCGCTACTGTAGATTTAGCTAAAAAACTTATTTCTGAAAAGTTAGGAAAATGGACCAAAAATGATTTCTTCAACATTTTCAAATTTCAATTAATTTCAAATTAAAATCGAACCTCTGCTTTGATCAAAATTAATTAACTCAGGGCTTCGATCTGTCCTTTTCTGGAAACTTCAAGTACTTTTATTTTTTAAACGTTGCCTAAAAATATTTTTTTTTCCACTTTGAATTGAAAAGCACCAGATTAAATGATTTTTGTTTTAAAAATACAAAAAAAAATTTTTTTGGAAAATATATTTTTTCGTGTTAAAGGACCCCGTCTCTTCCTTATTATGGCAATATGAAAGGTTTGAATGAGCGCGGGACCACACACATTTTGTCAACAATAATTTCGAATTGTTTTTTATTTGCGCTTATTGTTTAAAAAATAAATTTGTAAATTCGTTCAAAATGTGAACCATTCACTAGTCGAGCCCAACGTTGCTTGACAATGCCAGATCGACATCTTATCCTTCTTCTACTGCTCCACAACTGTCACTCCTGTATTGTGACTTATGTCTAATATGACATAACCTTTGAAATTAAAAATGCAAACAAAAAAATAATTCGAAAACATTATTGACAAAATCTATGTGGTCCCGCGCGCATTCAAGCCTTTGAAATTGCCATGATAAGGAAGAGACAGGGTCTTTTAAGAGATCGTAACCCTGATTTAGCTCTAAAATTAACTGAGAAAATTATTTTGCAACAAAAAAACTTTCTCACAAATTTTTTGTCAAATATTTTTGCGCTAAATCAATACTTCTGTATTTCTTGTTTTACATGTAATTGCCAAATGTTACTCTGTCATTGCCTTTTACCAAGCCTTTTGTAACACTTTATTTCGTGCCACTTACCAGCTTTATAAACTGTTATAGTCAAAAATAAATCTCGATCATTCTCCACTGACAAATTGTGCAATTGCCGTAATCTTTCTGTAAAAAAGCTTTAACTTTTGCTATTCTCTACCAAATCTTATCCATCATATATGTGCATAAATAGTTTTAGTGCAATGTGACGCATTGTAAATTCTATTTGTCCAAAGTTGTCCGCCATAAATCCTTCTTTTTGCCAAAATAAAAAACAATTCTTAAAGTAAGTGAACACACAACAATACTTCACAAAATCATCTTCTTCAACCATTTTTTGCTGGTCCTAAACAAGGGAAACCAATTTGAAAGAGACTTTTAAAAAAGTCACTATAAAGGATTAGGCCACTGACTGTGTTACACACTAATTTCCATCTTTTTGTGAAAAAACCATCAATAATTTATTGGCAAACGGGCTGGCTGGTCATTCTCCCCAAAAATTCCTTTGATTTATTCATTTGCGGTCAATGTCTGTTGGAATAAGAGATTAGAGGAATCATTGGATTAATTGATTAAGTCTTTCCTTATTGGTGGACAAAAAAGTTGTTTGCCTGGTTGGTATTTGTTTTAAAACACCTTGGTATCACTTCAATCAATTGCCTCAAAGGCGGTAAACTTGTGCTTGTAGCTCTTAACCCCAATTGTTGTGAAGGTGCCAATATGGGTTTGTTAGTTACTTCAAGAGGTCATTTAAAAGGGGAGAATTGACTCACTGTTTGGTTGCGGTAAATATAACAACAATGGAACTAACAAAGAGATTTCTTTTCCTTTTCCATCTATTGTTGCCACTAATTGAATAAGCAGAAGAATATCCGAAATGAACTTGTTAACTCATTGTGTCTATCTGGTCAAATACTGTGAGAAGTTTCTCCTGCCCAGAAATTAGGTTAACAATGAAAATAAGAATTTATTCAGCTTGGAGATGGTGATTCTTTTTTGAATAATTTTTTAAATCTTTGAAATTTTCTAATAATTTTCGAATTTGCAAAATTTTATTATTTTTTAATTTTAAGCTTTTCTAACAAAAATTATTCCAAAAAGAGTGCTCTCCTGACTTTATATGGTTAAAAAATATATTATGAGGGTGTGGTGAATCTTGTATGGGTGAAAAATGGTCAATGATTTCGATGCATGAACCATTTGGGGAAAGCAATGTTTTTCATCGGTAACATTTCAAGTTTTTTTGACTTCATTCTAACATGCGATTTTTTTTATTTTTTTTCGATTTTTTAAATTTTTCCTCATCGAATTTTGGCATAGAAAGCTTAAGTTTGGGTGGAAGCTTAGGCTTTGTTCGATATTTTAGAAAGCCTTTACTGGTCTAAATGTTACAGAATGTTTGTATTGGTTGGTGCATAATTAACGTCGGTTTTTTTGTTGTGTTAATTTAGTGAACATCTGACATTTTAATTCATTCTGTTTTTGCTCACACATATTAAATAAATTTTTCGTCATATCCTGCTTTATCACTTTGATAAGGGAAAATTTACGATGACCTAGAAGAAATTGTGGCCGATATTAAAGCGTGGATTACGTCAAAAAATGCTCACTTCTTCGCTCGCGGAATTGATCGGCTACCGAGCAAATGGGTAGCTGTTATTGATGTTGAGGGTGAATATGCTCCACAATAATATTCAGAAATGTTATAGGCGGACTTGTAATTGGGTTGTTGTTGAATAGTGTGCAAATAAAAAATAAAATAAAAAAACCGACGTTAAATATACACCAATTCAATATTTTCGAAGTGGGGAGCTAGATGGAACATGCACACACTACTTTACCATTTCTTACAGTCTACTGGTTGAAACCCCTTCTGTTTTGCTTTCAAAACAATTGAATGAGTGAGCATAAAAGAGGGATATACCCTTTACAACAACTCAACTTCTCAGTTGTCTATCGCTAATAAAACAAATTGGAGACGAGGCGTACAAACTCAAGGTCAGAAACAAGGAAGGAGGGAAATGTAAAGATGGATGATTAGCCATCACCACTGCTTTATTTCCCAATCTGGGCAAATAGTTTTAATTGAGTGCAGATATCCCTCTTGTAATAACCCATCAGCACACACCAAATCTCAGCTTTTGTTTGGAGGAGCAGCGCAATAACAGACACCCTGCTTGTTCAAGGTCTTATTCCGCATAAACATTTGGGTGGTGCTGCTGCTGCCAGATAATTGGTGTGATCAGAGCTTGTTATTACCAACTGTATAAATTAATTGCCCAATGTTTGAAGTTACCAAAATACTTGCATAATTGCTGCTCAATAATTTATAGTACAGTCGAAAATCTGATATAAGGCCACCCTGGGGACCGGTCAAAGGTGGCCTTATACCCTTGTATCGGAGTTTGACTGCACTCAGTAAAAAAAGAGATTTGTGTGTCTTCAAATGCCTTTATATTGAGAAAAATAAGCCTCAATCGTAGACTTGATGGACAAAGAGACACTGTATTAACAACTAGAACATTAATGCAAACATGAATAATTTATTAATTTAGTAGTGAAATTTACTAACCTTTAGTAAAGCAAATAAATTTTGTCTTGCTTGCAAATATGGCTTCCCTTAGCAGTTGGAAACAAATTTATGGCACGCAAATTGGGTGGCAAAGTGCGCAAAATACTTTGAGAAAATTTATGGGCACGATTGTGTCAGTTTTGATCTGGGTTGCAGTTTCGAATCTCCCCCCCCCCCCCCCCACGGGACTGATCAGATCGAGGAGATAACATCATATTCGTGTTTCTCGACCCCGATTTCATGAGAAAGCCGGCTGTTTTTTTGGTTCTGAGAAAAAAAAATTTTTTCGATCCACAGGGGGGTATCATGGTTTTTTAGTCAAAATTTGAAAATTTTGAATTGGCGCCTTTTGAATTTTGAAGGATTGAGGGCTGTATTGGGAGGGAAGGAATAAAAAGGGCCACTTTTATGGCAGAACAATAGAAAAGTAAATATATGTATTCTTCGACTGCCTCACCATGTTTTTCAACTGGGCCGTGGCAAAAAGATACTCTATATGCATTTTATGATCAAGTGTACTTCTCGGAATCATGTCTAAGGTAAGTGCGTGCGCGCATCTCTAACTCTCAAGCCCCCTGCGCCCCCTTCGGGGCTTGGGGGCTTGAGAGTTAGAGATGCGCACACCCACATACCTTAGACACAAATCACTCGAAAGTGACTCTGGATACATGAAAAAGCATGCATACCAGAGTTTATTTATGCGGTAGGCCCCAGTATTCAAAACTATGTTCAACATCTTCTTGTTAGTGGCCCTTAGTCATTAGTGGCCCCCTTTTATTCCCTTCCCCTCCCTATACAGCCCTTAATCCCTCTAAAATTCAAAAGGCGCCAATTCAAATTTTTCAAATTTTGACTAAAAAACCATGATACCCCCCCTGTGGATCGAAAAAAATTTTTTTTCTCAGAACCAAAAAAACAGCCGGCTTTCTCATGAAATCGGGTCGAGAAACACGAATATGATGTTATCTCCTCGATCTGATCAGTCCCCGTGGGGGGGGGGGATTCTGAACTCAAGCCTTGATCTGAACTATTTGGTAGGTAATATTGAAATCGAGTGCTTTGGAGAAAATTCAAAACTGATTATTAGAAAAAGATTTGACTAATAAAAAGCGATTTGCCTTGGTCCAAAGTCAATTTTTGGTGAAAATTTCAGTATAGAAAACCTCAGATTTTTTTTATCGTTTTTTGTCGAAATTACTTCAGAGCAGTGTTGTGCGTCCGGCTCGTTTGCGAGCCAGTGGCTCACGTCCCTTTGAGGACGCGAGCTGCTCACTCGCCAAATAGCTATGTCCCCGAGCCATATGGCTCGCCAAGTTAAAGAACAAAGTGACAAAAGCTTCTTAGCTCGCGAGCCATTCGGCTCGCATCTATAATAAGCATATGGTTCGGCTCGCGGAAAATATTGTTTGCTGAAATAAAGCCTAAATCTAGTTTAATTTTCATTTTTTTCAATTTTTTGACTGATTTTTTGCAAATATTAAGCTAGTAACACTTTATTTTTCCTTTATTTTGTCTTTAACAATAAATTGACGTTCAAAACTCACATAAAAGTGCGAGCCAAACCATTTTTTTTGTTTGCGAGCCAAACGGTTCGCGATACAAATGGCTCGTATTGTTTTGGCTCGCGTTCGGCTCGCCTAAAAAAACAAGTACGCTAGCCGATTGGCTCGCATATATAAAAAGGCGAGCCATATGGCTCGAACCCATTTGCTCGCTAGGACATGCGATTTTAGGTCTTTCGTTAGGCTCGCGCGAGCCAAATGGACAATACTGCTTTAGAGTCATTTAAACATGACTTACGATAAACTGTAAAATAAGTTAACTTTTTACAAGAAATAGTAATGGTAATAAAGTTCAGTGGGGAAGGTGCCAATTAATAAGACAAATACTTTTTGCTATTCCTTAGCCCATAATATGTATTCTGAACCAGTATGAATGGTGCAACACCCCCAATTGGGCTTTTGTTTCAATTTGTCCCATTACCCCACTTTACGACAATACAATTAGGGAAATGTGATTTGCTTGACCCTTTTTGTTCACACTCTTTGGGTTGGTGACCACAGAATTTGACACTTTTATATGACTAGGGACACTCTTTTGTTTGGTTCCTCAGAATTATAAACTTTTGTTTGTTTTTAGAAATCACACATATAATTTTTGGATTGAAAAGAGGAAAGAAATTTAAAAATGGCGTGACCATTTCTTCAAAATAAACAAAAGTTTGAGTTTGTGCGTTGGTCACTTAGTTGATTATAAAAGTTTGAAAATTTTGCTAGCAAGTTTTTGAAACCGAAATAAACAAAAGAAAGTTTTCTTCAAGGTCTTCCTTCTATAAGATATAAATAACGAGCAAAAAATAAACAAGCAGTAAATATGATAAGCTTTTTAAAATGGGTAACATTGTATAATAGCAACATGGGGGACTAAGAACATTTTGCGCCACAATTTCTATTGGAAAAGATATGCTTCACAAAAATTCAATTCAATTTTCAAATGGCAAAGCAGCAGATTTTTTTAACAATTGGCAAAAAATCGAAATTTTTGCAAATATTGTGACCAGACAGTCAAAAGAGAACTTGCCAAAATCTTCAAAATTAAAGACGGAGCGCAAACTTTGAGCTGTTCTTTTCTTGCCCTGTCCTTAGCTATCTTGTTTTTTTCTCATTTTCAGCCTTCGGCTCTTTCCTCAGCCTTCGATTAAAAAATCTCACAATTTCTACTGACTTTTTCGCAAAAAATATAAAAAAACTGACCCTAGCAGCGAATAAGCCCCCCCCCCCAACGATTTTCACCTTTTTTACTTTAGTGAAAAGTACCCAAATATATGTCCCAGACCCCGGAAAAATGCGCAAACTCTTTATTAGTCACAACTTCCGTACGCTGGCTTATCCCCAAGCCTAAGGGCTAAGCCTAAACTTGTTGTTTGCAAGGGTAGTTTCAGCAATTTTAAAAGGCCGGATTGTGGGGGGGGGTATTCGCTACTAGCGCCAAAAAACTTTATTTGTAAATGAGCATCTAAAGAGGGTTCAAGGTCTTTAAGAAAAAATCACCAAAAGATGTGGTTGCACACTTTAGCAGCAGTGGTGGGCAAAAAAACACACAGCAGAATAATGGTGTGTGTGCGCCAATCGTGTGTGTGTATATTGTTTACCACAATAGATCAATGCTGTGTTGCTTCATTAAACTTATTGTGCCACTGATGTTTGTATGTAAAAAACTATAAATTTAGTCCATAAACTATTTCTTCTTTGATGAACTGTTCATTGACGACACCAACACACCCAAAGATGAATTACCTTTTTGCCCCAATTGCAAAATTGGCAGAAACATAAGAAGAAAAGATGTGAGCGGGAGATAAATGCAAAAAGAGATTAATACACTTGTCTACAACTAGTAATACAGACCACACAAAAGTTTGAAAATATTTTTATAGGGATCGATGGTTAATTTAATTTTTTCAAAATTTATGCTTTTAGTTTAAAAAAAAATATAATAAAAAATTAAAGCTACAATAAAAGTTGTAATTCTTTCTTGTATCCACTAGGGATCTGAAGCGTTTATACGTAAGCCATGGAGTATTTATCAAAAATATTGAAATGATCCTGAGCAGGAAAAGCAGGAAATTCCTGCTAAAGCAGGACATCTGGCCACCCTGGCCGCTATTCATTCCACCGCCAAATCATCTCTTCACCCAATTTACGTGATTTCACGAAGAATTTTTTTTTTAGATTTTTCTTTCAAAACCCTTCTAAAAAGCGCTTCCGCAAGAATGTTGCTTAAAAGTTTTGGCGCTCAATTACCATTTAGTCAAAATTTGATTGCGCAACGCTAAATTAGCAAGTTTCTCCCTGTTCTCTAATCTGTTTACAAGTTCTAATTTGCCGACCCATGCATATCGTTTCCATGTACAAAATCAAAGAACTAAAGCCTAATCCAGCCTTCGTTGTTTGACCACCTTAGCATCACCTAAACCAATTAGACTAATACTTTTAAAAATACCGAAATACCAATAAAATCTTGTTACTTAGTTGCCAAATAGTTCTTATTTGCTTGACCACAAACCACAGGGTATCAATGTCCTCAACCGTTTGCCACTATAATTGAGTCATTAATTAGAGAGTGATGGTAGGTAATTGACTCCATCTGTTGCCATTTGCTGGAATGTTTGCTCTGCAGCATAATTCAATTAATTATTAATTTTTCAGGCAATCATAATCTCCCAAATCTGCTCCAAGAAAACAACAGTTGGCTAAAGAAAGCCAGCATATTTTGCGCCAGTCCCAGCGTTTGTGGTTGACCAGCCAATCAATGCACCACAGCAATAATCCTCCTGCTTACAATTGTTATCGGATTAATTCCACCAAATTAATCTGAGGGAAATAAAAAACAATGGTTTAGCAGTGGCAATGGATTGACCTGCTGTTCCAAAACCCCCTCCCTCCTCCATATACAAATTAATCCTCTTGACTCGTACTACTAGTGTGATACTCTAGTGGCAGTATAAAAAACAACTCAATTAATAGGTAGAAGAATAAGAGACCATATTATTATTTCGTGAAGTGGATTTTAACTCTTTCTAATAAAAGTGAATTTTAGGCCAAAAATTCTGTGTCAGGTTTTGGACCGAAAAATCATTTTCTAATATGCGTGAAATTACTGCGTGAAGTTTTGAAACTTTTTGAAAAACAAAAACACAAAATGGTCCCATACAGCAAAACCAGCCCTAACAAGGGAACTGTTCGAACTATCCCCTGCAAGCTCTCCATATTTTAAGTAAATTTTAACATTTTTCCGTGTTTTTCAATGCAATCAAGACGAAAAACAGGCGCATAGCCACCCATGGGCTTCACCACAAAGATTTCATTTTTTGGATGCCTTGGTCTCACAAGCTGATATTTAAGATTATAAAACGTAAAAAATTGACTTGAGGGACTAAGACATCAAAAAGTTGAAATTTTTGTGGTCAAATCCAGGAGAGGCTATACGCCTATTTTTCATATTCAGCGCATTAAAACATGGAAGAATGTAAAGCTATAAAATATGGTGGGTTTCTAGGGACAGTTCGAACAGTTCCCTTGTAAGTGATCGAAAAATCTGGACAGATTAGAAGTTTGCCATGATGGGGTACTTTGCTTGCTTAACTTAAGGGTAAAAATTTCAAATTTTAAAGCCCTAAACTCATAACTTTGATATAATATTATTGGCATTCGTTACCAATTTTTGTTGACCACATTTCAAAAACAGCGCTCTTTCGGATTGTGAGAAAATGTTGGATTGACATGAGGTGTTGGGAAAGTCGCGGTCGTGAAATTAAGAAAAATCTTTAACTTTAATTGTTCTCTTTTTTGACCAGCTTATTTCTTTAGGACACAAATTTGGAATTTTGCTCAATAAGTCTTATTTGTCTTTCAATAGTTTTAGGTAATTTGGGTACTTTTCATCAAAAACTCAAAGAAGCTAGAGTTCTGCTTAGACTTTGGGGATGTTTAAAACTACGTTTTGGCTTAGTTTTTCGCTGTTCCGGTGCGCCTTTTGTTAGTTGGTGTGTGTCTGATATTGCTTTTCCGTAAACACCATCCTAAAAGCCATCACTCGATTATCACAGGACATGCTCATTGAACAATCAAGCAAAAGCCTTTTCAACAACAAGCTGCTTTTCCTCTGATAATAAGTTTAAATGTCCGCCTATAACTGCAGTCAATAAAGCCTAGAAATTGTCAGCCAGTTTATACGGTATCATTGTATTCAGTTTGCTAATAAAGATTGGCAACGCAAGCGGCTGCTAGGAAAACGCCGAATTTTCTGCATTTCTAGAACTTATTCAAACCCATTTTTTTGACAAAATTATTATTTTTTGTCGTTTTGTTTGCTTACTTTTTTTACTTTTTTAAACTATTTTTGAAGCGGGTGTGAAAATCTCACCGCACCAAAAATTACGAAGCTCGACCTGTTAGCCAAATGTACGGAGTTCAGGACCTCAATAAAAGTTCCGCGAAAGCGTGAGGCACGACCCGGTAGGAACGTTTTAAAAAAAGCGATAGGCGAGTTATATCCAAATAGAGTCGAATATTGGTCTACCAAAAGTAAACCTTCTGATTTTAAGGTATTCTACCTTTTTTACTTATAAAGCTGCTAGACAAAATGACTTTTTAATCATCCGAATAGTTTTGTAACCCATTTTCTTAACTAATCTATAGTTTGAAAGTAAATGTGAATCACAAAACCTTAGCTACAGTGGCCTCTAGACCAAAAGCTATTTTCAAATAAAAAGCTCATTTCATACCTAATTGTGAACCAAATCCAGGCAGTTCACTTGGATTGAGTCAATAGGAGTAGTAAGGAGAGGAATCTACCAGGAACAACAACATCAACTAATTGAGCTGCTGCAATAGACACCTGCTTGTCCCGAACAATTGTGCAGCAGCAACCAACCTTGCTTGCTTGTATTGTCCTCAACCACTACTACTGTTTGTACTGGAGGGGGTGGCAAATGCATTTCCTGATTTACACTGCCTATTGTTTTGTAATTGCCCAACTAGCAGTGCGGGAAGCAATTAGTAAGCCACCATCTAATTGGGTGCAAATCCTTGTTAGCAGTCATTTACACCCCAAAACAATAAGTTGATTAGGCAGGATGAGTGTAAAACACACACTCCATCTGTTGCGCCGGAATTTGATATGGCTAGATTGTTGGATGGATATATGGCTGTTGATTTTGGTTGTGCTGCTGCCAATCAAATGAGTGGACACTCATATCCAATTTCTCGGTGGTAATCCTAACTGCTGAAGGAGAATCACACCTGGGTTGAAACAGCTTGTTGACGAGCTGGATTAGCACTGTTGTATTAATAATGGCACACATCATTTATTAGAATAACATGGCTGCAAAAAGCGGATTCGCACAATAACTATTATTGGGCAGTATTAAGGGCATACCAGCGCCTTACAGTGCAATTAAGGCGGGGGACCAGCGATTTTTTTCTCTCATAAATGTTTTTTATAGGCGTTTTACCTGGTCCGACGCAAGTTTTCTGCCTACTTTTTAAAAGCGGGATAAGGTAGCAAATATCAAACTTGACATAAAACGAGTGAAAACAAAGACGATTTTAGAAAAACGGCTGCCCCGCCTTAACTTGCAGTGTAACGCGCTGGTATGCCCATTTAAAGGGCATGCCCACGCTAATAAGAAGTGGTGCCCGGAATTCAAATTTTTTCCCTAATGGCCTGTTCACATACTGAGAGTGAGAGTAAGGGTGAGTAAGGGTGTCGATAACTGTTCACAATGACAACTTACTCTCACTCTCACTCTCAGTATGTGAACAGGCCATAATAATTGAACTTCTGTACGGATTTTGCAAATTGGTTTCTAACAAAACAGGGGGAAGAACAACGCAACAGTTTAATCATTGAAATATTTGTTACAATGTTGGATATTATTTGTACTCGCATTTATGAAATAAACTTAAGGATAAAGTTAGCTTCTATTATTATAAAATACTCAACATGGTAATAAGATAAGAGGTATTGTTAAGAGAAACGAGAACTTTGGTTGAAAACCCTGAGTAGGAGGATAACGGCGAGGTTTCGATTGCGGATTTTTTCATCCGGATTCCATTTACGACCACCTGGGTATAACAAAATCAAGTGGTCGTCCACTTGGATCAAAATCTTTTTACGTTTTTCATGTTCCAAAACCTTTTTTCTGGATTGATTTAGGCATGCGAAATTTGTTTGTCTACTCAGAATAATCCACAAAAGTTTAAAGTAAAAGATCTTGGAGTGGGTAACTACCTACGGTATTGATATTCCAGTTGGTTAAAACAGCATTTTGGTCTTAACAAACCGTGTTCAGGACACGATTTCGGGCAGGACTGCAGTATATGTCATAGCTCAGAAATAGCCAGAAACATCTTTTTTCAAAGTTTTAGCACCTGAAACGCGCTTACAACACGTTTATAGGGCGCGGACGGATATTTCCGACGAAAAACTTTTCCGACCAGTTTTCACCATTATACCCACCCCATTGTACATATACAAGATAATTGTGTCACTCTTATCGTATCGGCACTTATGTACCTGTCCCCCAAGCTAAATTAACCAAAAAAGGTACCTAAATGTGCTAAAAACCCCCCAAAAGATGAAATTTGAACATAGTTTTGTTAACTGGGGCCCACCGCATAAAGAAACTCTGGTAGGCATACACTTTTATGCATCCAGAGTATCTTTCGAGTGATTTGTGTCTAAGGTATGTGGGTGTGCGCATTTCTGAGCTATGACATATACTGCAGTTTAGCCCGATTTCGGAAAGGGTACATTGATTTTTTATTACTTTCAGCTTAACCCAAAATATCGGATTCTGGAGCTGAATGCCTATTCAAAAGAAATACCAGGTGGACTCCTATCCAATCTGAGGTTTACTGGTATTATAAAAACTAATTTATTAAAAATATAAAAAACTAGGTATATATCATAACATAAAAATATATATGAAAACTAGTTTACTCATTTGCGCAAATGAGTAGAAAAGTGGATTCGAACCTGTAACTTTAAAAAAATTTGCGCAAATGATTTTTGCGCAAATGAGTTTGCGCAAATGAGTACTAATCCAATTAACCAGCATTATGCCAGTGTTATATTTGAATTCAAACTAGCATTTGTCGGCGCCCGGACATTGTCACTTTTAATAGAATTTGTCGCGCGACATTTTTTTTGGTATTTGTCTGCCCGACATTGTCCCTTTTTTTGTTTTTTTGTCGGGCGACATTGTACCTTTTTTGTCAGGCGATATTGTCCTTTTTTTTACTTTTTGTCGGACGACACTGTCCCTTCTTTGGAATCTTGATCCAACTTCAATGGTATCAATCCTACCTCAGTGGTCCTGATCCACCCGCATTAGTCCCGATCCATCCTCAATGGCCCTTTCGGGCGCGTATGGCCACTCTAGGGTGGGATTCTGAGAAATGTAAGTTACTTTTTGACTAAAAAATTCAATTTCCCGCTAAGTTTAGACTTAAATTACACAAAACAATCTTTTTGGTGACATAAATAATTTTTTTCGTAAGATAAGTCCTTTTTTGCAAGCAAATCATATTATGCCGTGACCATGCCCTTTTGAAAGAATAAAAAGGGGTGCCATGGCATTTCGTCCAAAATTCAGTCCGTCCAAAAGTCAATTCGTCCAAAAGTCAATTCGTCCAAAAGTCAATTCGTCCAAAAGTCAGTTCGTCCAAAATGCAATTCGTCCAAATTTGAATTTCAAGTAAAAATTCTGAGAAAAACCCATTTTTACGGTCACAGAATAACTTTAATTGCTTAAAACCCCGTGCAATAGTGGCTGAAAGCAAATAAAATCTTTTTAGGGGTTTACGAGAGGGGGGGACAAACTTTTTGCGAAAAAACAATTGAGCTTGTTAGAATCGCAATGTGATCGCGTGAATCGCTAAGAATCCCGCCACCAAATATCCGAAACTATCCTAAACCACTCCACACTGTTTAAGGTGGTTCGCGATGTTTGGTGGTGAGATTCGGAGCGACTAACCCGATCACATTGCGGTTCTTATTCGCTCAGTCATTTTTCGCAAAAAGTTCGCCTTTCTTCAGTGATCTTTAAAACAGTTTTATTTGTTTTATAAATCAGTTTTATAAAGGTGGTATTTAATTTTGGCCGTAAAATTGTGAAAAATGGCCGTAAAATATTTAATTATGGCCGTAAACTCGAGCTGGCCGTAAAATACTGAATTTTGGCCGTAAACTTTTGAATTTTGGCCGTAAACTTTTAAATTCTGGCCATAAACTCAAATTAGGCCAAAAACTACTGAATTTTGGCCAAAATTGTTGGATTTTGGCCATAAACTATTAGATTTTAGCCATAAACTCAGGCTGGTTCTAGCATAATTGATCTACATGTCAATTGGCCAGAAATTTTTTATCTATCCTAATGCTGAACAAACTCCATTATTCAACCATTCAAAAGAGCACGGTGTGTTGGGGCCAAAATGCTGTTTTGACTATTTAGAATCTCAATTTGCAATTAGTACCTGGGTAGGCACCCATTCCGAGGTGGTTGACACCAAATTCGACGGAATTTTTCTGAATGGGGCCCTAAAATACTGAATTTTTGCCATAAATTCAACCTGTCTGTATATAGACTATCCATTCATAGACTCCATTATTCCACCGTATAAACAACAGATACACAAATGACCGCTTATACATATACCTACATTTTACTTACGTGTCCAATGTTTTAATCCAAACATTCTGTTCCTCCTGAACTACATCTCGATCTTTCATCTCTTATCGCACCTATTAACATTCACACCTTAAAATCGGCTACATTCATTTATTTTCGAACAACGACAACAACAAGTAAACATTGTTTAACAACAGGCAGAGAATTAAACAGTCATCGTTGTAATGGTCTTCTTCTTTTTTTTCCTAACACGGAGCACTTGAACTATACTCCCACATCCCAATTCAACTACAGGGTGTGTTAAAATTACTTTAACATTTAAGAAAAAATCGGGCAGCATAACACTCTAGCGGCCCGTTTCCGAATTTGTGGGCGCAAACTTCAGAAACGTCCACAAAAAGCCATTATAAGACGGGGACAGCAATCTTTATTCACTACTAAACACATCTCTCGAACGCAGGCAAAAATAATGACAGCAAACATGACAACAGAAAAGATAACTATAATTGATTCTTGTTAGCGCCAGTTACCTTGAATTGACGAACCACATTGCTGGCCGCTTGACTTGCCACTGCAAATAGCTGCCGATTTGCACAAACCCAGGACCTCGATGACGAATAAGGACGAAATCGGCGCGTAGCTCCCCTTCCTTGTCTGCAGTAATACAGTCGACGCTCGAAATGACGTCCCTCAAGGGACCGGCCAAAATGGGACGTTATATCGAGCGTTCATTTGACTAAATTTTAGTCAAAGCTGACCAAATTCGTGATTTTTCGTGACGTTATATCGAGCGGGACGTTATATCGGGGGTCGTTATATCGAGCGTCGACTGTATCTGCAAATTGATGGAAATTAATTTGATGAACCGACCTCGAGCGTGCACGCAAAATATCATACAAAAGGAAGATCAAAGAGACAACACAACAGACACTATGAGTTTCAATGGGCAAAATTCATGGCCATATTTGAGTTTATGACCAAATCCAACAATGTATGACCGAAATGCGGTATTGTATGGCCAAATTCGAGTTTATGTCCAAAATTCAAAAGTTTACGGCCAAAATTCAAAAGTTTACGGCCAAATTCAGTATTTTACGGCAGCTCGAGTTTACGTCCAAAATTAAATATTTCACGGCCATTTTTTTAGTATTTTACGGCCAATTTTAATATTATCCTTTTAAAACCAGTTTTATAAGCTTTTCGCCACTGTGGTATGAGATTGGTTTTTCGTAAATTAATCTCCTAATAGATTACTGGTTCGAATCCCGGTGGTGGTGAACTTTTTTCCTGGACAAGTAGTTTTTAATGAAAAAGTAAGCTTCAGGGTGAATACTAAGGCCACCAATTTTTAGATCCAGCCAAAAGTAAATAAAAAGCACTATATCCTACGCCCAACCTTGTCCTGAACAAAATATGATTTTTTCATACCAAAACAGCTACTTAGATTGCAGAAACTCCAGCTCTCGAATAGTTTTAGACCGCGTAGTACTTAGGTGGCAGTTCAAAACACGTGGTATTTAGTGTGATACTTAGGGAGAAACAATTAGGTGATAGTATTTGGCGGTCTAAATATTGGCGCTTAGGTGTAAGTGAATTAATAAATACCAATGGGTAATATTTTTAACGGACTTCATTTTGCTCAAATTTGGACGAATTGCAATTTGGACGAACTGCCTTTTGGAGGTATTGACTTTGGACGAATTGAATTTTGGACGAACTGTGTTTTGGACGAACTGACTTTCGACGAACTGAATTTTGGACGAAATGCCATGGCACCTAAAAAGGGATCGATTTTTTTACATTGAAGGTTAATCTTTTATATTGTAGCTAATTTAATTTTTTTGTAGCGAAAATGTTTTTTGGTGGCAATTTTTTTCTGTAGCTAATCTGCTTTTTGGGTGGCAAATTTATTTTTTTTCTCTAGCAAATTTACTTTTTTTGTAGCAATCCGATTTTCGTCTGTAGCACATATACTTGATCTAGTGGGCTTATTATTTCTAAAAACTTCAGAAATATATATATCCATGAAAAGTTACTCGAGACATGTGCAAAAATTTAAAAAAAAGTGCCTGGAACATACCCAGCAAAGAGCTTTTGCGAAAAAGCTTGTTTTATTGTATATGGGTAATATTTGGGTGTACCGAAGAATTTAAAAAATATTTGCTAAACGGCACATTTGCTAAAAAAAACTTTGACCCTACTTGGATATACCCCCCCCCCCCAAATCAACTTTTTTTAAAAGTGTTTCCAAACACCTTATATCGACCTAAAATGGCCTCAGAAGTTCAAAAAAGTCATTATTTTTAAGTTCTGGTCAATAAAAAATCGACTTTTGGACACTTTTAAATTTTCACTTTTTACCTGTTTTACCATGTTTTGGTCACTGGAGCTGGGCAAAAATAGTCTCTAAATGCATTTTTGTTCAAGAGTCTTCTCGGAATTATGTCTAAGGTAAGTGAGTGCGCGCATCTCTAACCAACCAAGCCCCTGCGCCCCTTCGGGGCGCAGGGGGCTTGGTTGCTTGGGGTTGAGATGCGCACACCCACATACCTTAGACGCAAATCACTCGAAAGTGACTCTGGATGCATAAAAATGTATGCATACCAGAGTTTATTTATGCGGTAGGCCCCAGTCAACAAACTATGTTCAACATCTTCCTTTTTGTTAGAAATTGGCACCTTTTGGTCCATTTCCACCCGAATACAGACCTAAATCCCTTTAAAAATGGTCAAAATGAGTGATTTTGGGTGGTCCCAAAACTCAGTTTTTTATTGACCAGAACTCAAAAATAATGCCTTTTTGAACTCCTGAGGCCATTTTAGGTCGATATAGGGTGTTTGGAAACACTTTGAAAAAAGTTGATTTGGGGGGGGGGGGTATATCCAAGTAGCGCCAAAACTTTTGCTAAAAAAATTTCGCTAAAGACATATTTGCTAAAGGCACATTTGCTAAAATTTCTTTTGCTAAAGTCACATTTGCTAAATTTTTTTGCTAAAGGCAATTTGCTAATGAAATTTTTTGGTAAAGGCCTTTTCTGGTCCCTTTTGTGTCACAAATATGACCGTAGGGTGTTTAGGAAATGGAGGTACTTGGAACGGAACCTGTGACCAAGTCAAACGCTTGTCTTTCTATATCTAAAATTATGGTAAAAAAGGTATGCGCCCAGGTGGATTCGAACCAGCAACCTCTATATCAACCTCAGGATCGCTAAGAACTTCATCCAGTGTGACCAAACCAAGTGGTCGTCCACTTGGATCGAATTTTTTTTTTCGCGTTTTCGAGTTCCAAAACGATTTTTCTGCACTAATTCGACCATGCTGAAGATGGTTTGACACTGGTAAAATTACGTTTTATCGAGAAATTTTTGAGTTATGGTAAGTTCTTGATTTATCAAAATCAATTACTCACGATAACTCAAATTTTTTTACCACCCCACACCACCCAAAACACCCAAAACCACCACACCACCCAAACACCCAAAACCACCCAAACCACCTAAAACACCCAAAACCACCCAAAACACCCAAAACCACCAAATTCACCAAAACTACCGAATTCACCCAAAACTACCAAACACTTCGAGCCACGGGAAACCCAGGTGTTGGTACTCAGGTAATGGTCCTCAGGCAGCTCAAGGTAGCTCTTCCTGGTGGTGCTACTTCGGTGGTGGTACTCATGTAGTGGTATCCTGGGGCGTTAATCGAATTGATCCACACCGAATCGGCTCACACACGAATCGGTCTACACTTTTCAAATTCGTGCATTTCGAAAAATTTTGCGGGGCTTAATTTTTCAGTCTCAACCAACCAGACCAAGTGGTCGACCACTTGGAACAAAATTTTTTTCCTTTCTAGGGTCATGGGCTTATGATTACTGGTACTGATTACGGGCCAATGATATCACTGCGCGTGGGGGATTCTATACTGCAACCACAAGAGTTTGTGCCTGGTCATTTCCTAGTCAGAATTTTGAAAATTTTGGAGGGAATTCAAGTTTTTTAGTCTGAACCAACCAAACCAAGTGGTCGTCCACTTGGATCAAAAAAATTTTACGTTTTTCATATTCCAAAACCTGTTTTTTGGACTGATTCGGGCCGCTGAAGATGGTTTGATAGTGGTAAAATGCCGCTTTCTCGGGTATTTTTTGAGTATTGGGCAATAATTGGTTTTACCAAAATCAATTATTGCCCAAAACTCAAAAAATACCGAGAAAACGGCATTTTACCACTATCAAACCATCTTCAGCGGGCCCGAATCAGTCCAGAAATCAGGTTTGGAATATGAAAAACGTAAAAAAAAAATTTGATCCAAGTGGACGACCACTTGGTTACATTAATTCAGACTGAAAAATTTCAATTCCCGCAAAATTTTTATTTGGAGTAGTTTTGGATGGTTTAGGGTGGTTTTGGTTGGCTTTGGGTGTGTTGGGTGCTTTTGGCCATTTTGGATGTTTTGGGTGCTTGAGGTGGTTTTGAGTGGTTTGGGGTGGTTCGGACACAATCTAAAAATTTTCTAAAAAACAACAGGGGGACCAAGGCAATCATTAAATGAAAATACTCTTAAATAAAAAAACAACAGGGGGTACCAAGGCAATCTTAGAATGAAAAAAAAGGACGAAACGTTTCGTCCTTTTTTTCATTTGAAAAAAAAGGACGAAACGTCCCTTTACCAAAATTTTGATCCACTTGGTTTACCTGGTCACCCTGGATGAAGTTCTGAGCGATTCTAAGGCTTGATGTAGACGTTGATGGTTCGAATCCACATGGGCGCATACCTTATTTTTTATTATATTTTGAGTGTTTGAGTAGCGTAGAGGTCCACATACTCATTATCAAGGTTGCTGGATCAAACCCTCTGGGTGCAATCAGTCCCTAGTAGAAGACCTCGATTCATGGTCCTGGGGTTTTCTCGAAGTGGTTTCAGCAGTTTGGGATGGTATGAGGTAAATCATGGATGGCCTAAAAAATTTGGGATGATTCAGACGCAATTTGAAAAATTTCGAAAAGAACTTAAAATTTACAAAACCACCCAAAACTTGAAGAAAAAGGTAAAAAGAGGAAAAAGTTGGAATGATAGTGTCTTTGACGCAATAAGAACCACAAACCGCGTTAACAAAAAATTTTAGTAAATATGCCTTTAGCAAAATTTTTTTAGCAAATGTGACTTTAGCAAAAGAAATTTTAGCAAATGTGCCTTTAGCAAAAAATTTTTTTAGCAAAAAGTTTTTTTAGCAAATGTGCCGTTTAGCAAATATTTTTTTAAATTCTTCGGTACACCCTAATATTTAAACAGTATTTGTGCAAGTCGTATACCATAAGATAAATACCAAACTTTGACGAGTCCTTCTTTGCTAATGGTATCTGAGTTTTTAAATAATTTGTGTAGTTCCAAACACAGTAAAATCAAACCAGATATGTCAACCACGACCAGGCTGCCTGTCTGCTTTTCAATCCTCTCAAAAGAGGGAAAGCACAGTCTGTATCTGACGCAGTTTTTTGTGCTCTATCAAGTGATATTTTTATTTTCAGCAAATACCATGTAAAATTTAGAGAAAATTACAAAAAAAAGCCATAGCCACCTGAATTTTGTCCAAAACAGTGGTTTTTTGTGGGGTTTCAGGTCGAATTGCTTTGGCTTCAATTTTAAGATATTGGCTTGTTGTCTTGTGAGACTTTATACTAGTTCTGTTGCATTTTTCACGCTGATCATTTGACGCTACTCGGTAATACCATTTTTCTGGACAGCTCGTAGGCAGCTCATTGCTGAGACGGTAGCTTAAACAGCGATCTTCATTTGAATAGTATGTTGTCTAATGATTATCTAAAAAACTAAACTAAAACGAAAAGCCATAACACAAGAATCTCAAAGAATTACTTGACGGAAATATGGTATGAATGTTTCGGTCAGTTTTTATGTGTTTCATGAGATTTTTCAATAAATATTGTGATTCTGGTAAAAATTTCGGATTTAGCGTAAAAAGTTAGCCAAGAAATGTATTCGCTAAATATGAGTATAACCACCCACTGATATGACTATAACCACCCACTTAAGTCCATTACCCTCCTCGTGTGACCCACAATTGGAATCTAAATATGTTAGCTACACGATGGTGTAAAAATTTCTTAGTTTTTTCTTAGTTTTAGTTTTATTTCTTAGTTTTAGTACACAAAAATGTTTCTATTTTAATCAAAATAGCCTTGAATCACTTCGAAAATTTTCTAGAACTGACTACAAGTGATTCAAGGCTGTTTTAATTAAAATAGAAATTTTTTGGGCTAGACTTTACTTGCCCCCCCCCACGGCTGACCCACTTTCGAGGTGAATTTTTGAAAACCGATTGCATATTCGTGTTTCTCGACCCGGATTTTTACGGGAAATGATCATCAGATTCTGTGAAAGTGAAAAAAATTTTTTGGGATTTGCCTTGGTCCCCAAGGTAAAATTTTAGAAAAATTTTGAAAAAAAAATATTTTTAAATTGGCGCCTTTTGAATTTTTAAGGGATTGAGGGCTGTATTGGGAGGGGAAGGGAATAAAAAGGGCCACTAATCACACAAGGCCCTAACAAGAAGATGTTGAACATAGTTTTGAATACTGGGCCTACCGCATAAATAAACTCTGGTATGCATGCTTTTTCATGCATCCAGAGTCACTTTCGAGTGATTTGTGTATAAGGTATGTGGGTGTGCGCATCTCAACTCCAAGCTCCCTGCGCCCCCGAAAGCGGCGCAGGGAGCTTGGTTGGTTAGAGATGCGCGCACTCACTTACCTTAGACATGATTCGAGAAGTACACTTGATCATAAAATGCATATAGAGTCTATTTTTGCCACGGCCCGAGTTGAAAAACATGGTAAAGCAGCTAAAAAAAAGTGGCCCCTGTATTATTCCCTTCCCCTCCAATACAGCCCATAATCCCTTTAAACTGCTTTTCTGGTCCCTTTATGGCAAAATTATTGCATAAAAATGGTTTTTAGACAATCCCCAAAAAGTCGGTTTTGGGGGGAGGGGGTATATAATAGTAGGTCCGATTTTGGGGGGATGGAGGTATATGACAGTAGCGTCGAGAAATGTAAGTGGCCCCCTTTTATTCCCTTCCCTCCCCATACAGCCCTTATTCCCTTAAAAATTCAAAAGGCGCCAATTTAAAAAATATTTTTTTTCAAATTTTTCTAAAAGGGGGACCAAGGCAAATCCAAAAAAAATTTTTCAAGTAAAAGGTTTCAAGTTTTTCAAGGCAAGTAAAGTGTTACCATTTTGTGTACTACCGTAATTGCTCTAATGAGCCGCCCCTAAATTCAAAAAACGGGTTTCTGGCATTGTGTTTTTGACCTATGTTTCGAAGACCACTGTTAGGCAAGTCACCATCTATTTTATAGCTCATCTCACTGGCTACAAATTGAGCGGTAACTTGCCAAGAGGAGTCTTCAAAAAATGGGTCAAAAACACAATGCCAAGAACACGATTTGAATCACAGGGTGGCCGGCTTATTAGAGGAATTACGGTAGACTAAGAATTTTTATACGGACACGGACAATTGTTCCCGGCGCCGATTGTTCCGGCTTATATAAAAGGACAATTGTTCCCGTCCTATATAGAATGACCGATTGTTCCCGGCTAGTATAAAAGGGACAATTGTTCCCGGCATATATAAATGACCGATTGTTCCCGGCGACCGATTGTTCCCGGTGATCGATTGTTCCCGGCTGGTATAAAGGGACAACTGTTCCCAGTTTACATGAGAAACCAGTTTTAAACCTGTCAGTACGCGTAAGACTTCACCTAAAAACTAAGTTTGAGTCGAAAAAAGTTAGGATGAAATGATTGGGATAAAATAAGTGTGTACGGTACTATCACAGGTGTCCTGATGCGGCAACCTGAAATCCAGGGTCTTAGCTGGTCGTACTGAGGTGTTGTCACCTAAGTGCTAGTTACCAGCTATTGGCTGTAGGGTAGTCAGAGGCGCAGCCAGAAAAATCTGACGGGGGGTCTAAAGCCCCAAAAAGGTCATTTTACCTACACCTTCTTTGGAGTTTTATAGTCTTTTTATTTACAACGTTTTTCGAAAAGCCTGACGGGAAAGGAAGTTTTAGCCCCCCCCCCTGCCTACACCCAGAGGCGTATCCAGGAAAATTTTTCGGGCGGGGGGTTTTGTGTTGCTAAAGCCCCAAAAGTCATTTTACCGGCTCTCTCCTGTTATATCCAAACTGTTACATCTAAAAATGGTTCTAGTTTTATCCGGTTCTCGCCAAAAGTTCTAGCACGGTTCTAGCTTTTCATTTTAAATTTTGTTATTTTCCATATAGTATTAGAGGAAAGCCTGAAGTATTTTATCATAAATAAATTGAACTTAAAAGGCTAAAACCTTGCTGGAACTTTTGGCGAGAACCTGATAAAACTAGAACCATTTTTAGATGTAACAGTTTTGGATATAACAGGAGAGAGCCATTTTACCTACACCTTTTTCGACTTTTATGGTGTTTCAATAAGGAAATAAAAAATTTCAGAGGGGGGGGGGCTATAGCCCGGTTAGCCCCCCCCCCCCCCCCACTTTGGATACGTGCCTGTCTACACCCCTGAAGGTAGTAGTACTGGATTTCTAGGTGGTGAAACAGATCGAAATGTTTTAGCACTATCAAACCTTCTTCCTCGCTTCACTTTGGGTAAGATGCATGGGCTTTTGAGTACTTTTGAATAGATCCAAAATTTTTGGATTCTCGAGCTGGATACCCTTTTAAATGACCACACGGTAGTTCATCTACTAGCCCTAAGGTTAAAATAGCCTTTCAGACTATTTGAAAAATATAAAATCAATATAAAATAATGGCGCCCAAGTGAGGGCTCCTAAATGAGGGCGTCCAATGAGTGTGTACGAACTAACAGCTTACATTGTTTTGTGCAACTATTTGCTCACCGTGATCGATGCGGGCAAGTAGATTAGCAATGAAATTAAAATCCATATCGGCACTAAAGTATTTGTCGATAAAAAGAGGAAAATATGTGCACGAAAGGTGAATAACAACAGCAATATCGAAAATAAATCCAAAACTTGAAAATAAAACTGTCTTCAAGAGCTATATAATAGCCGGAACAATTGTCCCCTTTATACGAGCCGGGAACAATCGGTCATTTTACATATGCCGGGAACAATTGTCCCTTTTATACTAGCCGGGAACAATCGGTCATTTTATATAGGACGGGAACAATTGTCCCTTTTATATAAGCCGGGAACAATCGGCCACCGGGAACAATCGGCGCCAAGAACAATTGACACGTACCGATTTTTATACCATCACGTAGCTAACATCCTCAGCTTTCAATCGTGGGGTCACACGAGGGGGTACATTGGACTTAAAGGAGCATGCTTTCCTGTTGATAAGTCAATGTTGATATTTGAATTCCGGGGACAAAATCCTACATTATGGTTTTGGCACGAATTGTTTTTTGAATGCAAACATTTTCTGTTTGAAATGTTCATTTTGAATTCTCGAATCAATATCGGTGTACTTCGCTGATCTGCTGCGAGTTTTACATTTTTTCTGGCTCGAAGATTGTGTTAACTGAGATGTTGCGTGCTGATTTGTGGATCTCTGTGCTAATTGGCATTCTTCTGTTTCAGAACATCGACAAATCGGTGAAGGAGTGTGACTACGCTGCTCTGAAATGCATTAGATACGTTTTTTCAGCTATTTTGCCGTCTTTTTCTTTTCTTTTGTTCGTTCTTTTCAGGTTTCTTGCAAGGTGAATTCTACTGGTCGCTTGGATCTGGTGCTACTGTCTATTTGGATGCCGTCATTCAGTGTCTCTTGTTCAGGTTTTCATACGCTGTTTATCTTGACCAAGCTTTTCAGGTTTTCGAATGTCTGGGGATGTCGGACACAGCCATGGGCTTTCTGATCTGGTTGTCTCAAACGCTGAGCTGACCTGTCTTTAGCAAAGTTTCGCGAATAGTTGCTCCTTAGTGCATTAGGTAAGTTTTTAGCCTCTTTGCCGTCTATTTCTTTTCTTTTGTTCTTTCTTTTCAGGTTTTGCAACTGAGGGTGTCAAGTGTTATGTCGGTTCAGCTGTATTTTTTATCCTTTTCACAGAAACTCAGTCGCAAATTTATCGATCCAGTCTGTCATAAAGCACATACAGTCTGCATAAAATATTAGATAAGTTTCGTTTGCTTACTTGCCGGCTTTTTCTTTTTCGTTTTTGTCTTTTCCAGGTAAAATTTCTCAAGTGTTCGGTATAGAAAGAGGAGCTGAAAAAAGAGGGTCACAAAGTGGTGTTTCGAGAAATTGCAAATCAGCAGCTTACTTCATGATCTGTAGCTACCCGAACTCTTTTATACATGTGTATGTATATGACAAGAAAGAAATACATGATATTTTAGGGTGGTTTTAGAAGTCCTAGGCGATTACGCAATTTTTTAATAGTCTTTCCGCGCCATTGCAACGGATTGTATTGCTTTCGTATTGCTGACCTTTTTTCCAACTACAAGGTGTCCGGAAATTCTATACATTCAAATTTTTTGTGTTTAAAAGTCAATCTAGCCTTTTTGGGGTGATCGGTAATCAGAGAATCCTCCATAACTCTTCGCTTCAACTCTGAGTATGTCCGATAATCGCTCTGCGTGTGACTACAAAAATCGCAAATCTCAGCCACAAGAAACCACGAATGCCTCTTACAAAATCTTAATTATATCATTTATGAGCACATAAACACCGTACAATCAACACACATTCACGGACAGTACTTTGCACACTATTTCTGGCACGTATACATTCAGCATCTGGTCCAACTTTCCACATATAACGATAAATATGAAACAAAGAGCCAATGACAAATCCAGAAATAAGTGACTAACCAACCCGAATTTGCATGATGTCATCAAAACTTTACGGCTAGTCCAGTTCAACCATAAATTCAAACAGACGACCTAAAAACGAAGAAAGAAAAAGCAATAGACGGCAATTGAAGTGAAGAAACTTAATAATGCACCAGGAGCAAAATTAGCACAACTTTGAAAAAATAGGCCGGTCCAGTACTTAAGACAACAAGATTAGAAAGCATAAAACTGCACCTATTATTATCAGAAATTCAAAGATATGAAAAGCGTGGTAAAAATTGACTACAAACGTGATCGAACAGATACTCAATCACGACATCCAGATAGACCAGCAACAGATCCCAATCGACCATCAGAATTTCACTAGCAAAAACCTGAAAAGAAAGAACAAAAGAAAAGAAATAGACGGCAAAGAGGCTAAAACTTACCTAATGCACTAAGAGCAACTATTCGCGAAACTTTGCTAAAGACAGGTCAGCTCAGCGTTTGAGACAACCAGATCAGAAAGCCCATGGCTGTGTCCGACATCCCCAGACATTCGAAACCTGAAAAGCTTGGTCAAGATAAACAGCGTATGAAAACCTGAACAAAGAGACACTGACGGCATCCAAATAGACAGTAGCACAGATCCCAAGCGACCAGTAGAATTCACCTTGCAAGAAACCTGAAAAGAACGAACAAAAGAAAAGAAAAGACGGCAAAATAGCTGAAAAAACGTATCTAATGCATTTCAGAGCAGCGTAGTCACACTCCTTCACCGATTTGTCGATGTTGAAACAGAAGAATGCCAATTAGGCACAGAGATCCACAAATCAGCACGCAACATCTCAGTTAACACAATCTTCGAGCCAGAAAAAATGTAAAACTCGCAGCAGATCAGCGAAGTACACCGATATTGATTCGAGAATTCAAAATGAACATTTCAAACAGAAAATGTTTGCATTCAAAAAACAATTCGTGCCAAAACCATAATGTAGGATTTTGTCCCGGAATTCAAATATCAACATTTGACTTATCAACAGGAAAGCATGCTCCTTTAAGTCGGGTGTTATAGTCATATTGAGTGGGGTGGGTTATACTCACATTGAGTGGGGTGGTTATACTCACATTGAGTAGGGTGGTTATACTCACATTGAGTAGGGCGGTTATACTCACATTGCTCCAATGTATTCATAGAGATGACCATTATCA
The DNA here is from genome assembly GCA_004194705.1 of Ditylenchus dipsaci. NCBI lineage: Eukaryota > Metazoa > Nematoda > Chromadorea > Rhabditida > Anguinidae > Ditylenchus > Ditylenchus dipsaci. Next base: position 3,320,308 of record SADC01001227.1, on the reverse strand, counting down.
ATAAAACGGGGACCGGTCAGTTAGCGATGCGGACAGTTAGCGATAGTCAGTTAGCGATGCTTTTTTAACGGTCAGTTAGCGATGGTCAGTTAGCGATGCTTTTTTAACGGTCAGTTAGCTGAACCAACATAATCCTTCATAGCCTTCACGACAACTTTTATTCAACTAAATGAACATAACAACCGACACAACAATGGTTAGATTTATTTTGAGTTCGTTTTTCACTTCAAACATTTTCTTCGTCTTGAACTTCGCCACATCGAAAGTGGTGGCTTGGTATCGAATCCATCCCACCGGAGATTCCATGGCGCCAGTTTCAATGTTCTAAAAAGGTCTTAAATTAACGGGTCAAGACAAAATCCCCCGCCGAAATCCCCCCGCCAAAACCCCCGCCGAAATCCCCCGGCAAAATCCTTTGCCGAAATCCCCCCGGCGAAACACCCCGGCCGAAAATACCCGGCCGAAACACCCATACTATATATTTACTTATAATTTTTACTTCCTACTTAAGAAGATATCTCACTTCGATCTCTCCTTTGGTCCAGCACAGCAATGCTCACTTCGGTTACCTTCTCGGTTACCTTCGGTTACCTTCAGCGAATCTCCTTGTCCGTCCTCGAATGGCGATCACGACGGCAATGGAGTGTCCTTGGAAATATTCTGTTCTTGGCTTGGCGGAGGCATCGGCATCCGCACAGAGAAAGGTGATTCGCTCCGTCCGTCTTGCGCTTGCTGCATTGCTGAAGCCATCATAGCAGCGAGAAGCTGGATTTTCTGGGTACTTCGTGATGCTAGCATTCTTCTCCCAATCTTCTCCGTGTGCAGTAACTCAATCCTTTCTCCTTTCCTAGCTTGATACGTCATTAGTACCTATGTAAGAAAGAGGATATACAAAAACGAAAAAAGGCTGCGAACAGAAAAGAGCTATGAGCAGATATTTTCATATAAGTTCACAGAAATGAGTGAACAGAAAGAAACCCGTTGATAAAACGCTATTAATTCACTGTCCGACTGCTGTTGATTTCAATTGTATTCGAAATATTGTTTTGGGACGAAAATGACTTTTTGAATTTTGACTGACAATCGCTAACTGACCGTTAAAAAAGCATCGCTAACTGACCATCGCTAACTGACCGCTAAAAAAAGCATCGTTAACTGACCATCGCTAACTGACCGTACACCCAATAAAACATGCGGTTAAAAAAGATAAACACAATGGTCAAAAATCCCACGCAACATTCACCCCCGCCTTTAAAGTCTCGTGTCCAATTAGCGGATTTTCCTTTGACTCTCACTTTCAGTGTGTGTCCAACAGTGTTTGCGTGAGCTCAGTCAAAGTGAGAATCTCAGTGAGTGAGAGTGAGAATGAGCTTACTCATCTCACTCTTACACTTATTTTAGATTTTTATTCTCGCTCACTCTCACCCACTCTAAATTTCTACTCTCCTCTCACTTGCTTATTTTTTCATTCTCAGTGAGCAGAGAGTGAGAATAGCCTTCCTCTGCCTAAGGCCAAGATTAACACAGTTTTATTTAGATCAGAGCAACGCGTAAACCTTTATGCGAAAATAAAATAAAGAAAAATAACACTTGTACATCAAACAGAGTTTTCGCATTGACTGCTTATCTTTCACAACTGGTCATGCAATTCGGGTAAATAGTTGTCATTGTTTGATCATAACATCGTCCTCGCAGTTTCGTCCTCGCTGTTTGGTCTCAGCGTTTCGTCCTCAGCCGTCCATGTCTAAATATAACAAAACTTGATTTTTGTGCAAAAAAAAATAAACTTAAAGAAGTATCCAGATACCCCGTAGATGGGATTTGAACATAGTTTTGTTGACAGAGGCTACCGCACAAAGAAACTCTGGTATGCATACATTTTTTATGCATCCAGAGTCTTTTCGAGTGGAGTTGCGTCTAAGGTATTTGGGTGTGCGGGGTGAGATCAAGAGGGGGGGTGAGATCAAGAGGTATCCATGCCCCCCTCCTTGACGGGTGAAATTAATATTCAGGTCGTACTCGAGCGTAAAAGTTGAAGCGCACCCCCACTGCAAAGAGTATGAGTTCTCTTGCCGTAAAACAGGGCGGTGCATATTCAGCAACCCGACTCCTTGCACTGTGGAGTGTGCTGGTCTTTCGACGCGAAGCGGCGAAATACGCTCCGCATTTATACAAAAAAATTATAATAATAAACGGAACATACCAACTCACACATCTCGATTTTAATACTCTTTGGAGGGGGATGCACTTCATATACTGTCGTACTCGAATCATTCGCATGGTGATACCCAGTTGATCGTGTTATCTAGGTGTTATCCAGGTGGTGGTACGGAGGATTTAGTATAATAGACCTTTTTAATGCGCATACGACTATTTGATAAGGTGTATCAGACTGTATTGGCAGGCGGATCACTACTTAGTAATACCTAAGCACCTCAGTACCACCACAACCAGTATTCACGTACTTCCTTCGCTTTCCTTTCGGGCGTTGCATGTTACACTGAAAATTACATGAAAACATGAAAAATGAAGCGCGGATAAAAAAATTGAAGTCGCGTTCTATTTTACGAGAAACTGTTTTACAGGGAAACGTCCTTACAGGGAAAAGGCTTACAGGGAAACGGCTTTACGAGAAACTGTTTTACAGGGAAACGTCCCTTACAGGAAAAGGCTTACAGGGAAACGGCTTACAGGGAAACGGCTTTACAGGGAAACGTCGCGTACCCTGTGATACGACTGTTTGCCAAGCTAACGTCATACACCATTTGACAGGGAAAAAACTGCTAATGCCGGCTCCGTGGAAAAGCAACCCGTTGGAAATCTCTACACCGGGCATATACCTTGGCTCCGAAGGCAAAAAGTTATGCTTTGGTCAAAATTTCAAAAAAAGAAGACGATGAAGCACGAATTCGAAAAAGTGCGAAAAGGGCCAACCCAATGTACACACTAGACGAGAGAATTTATATACGAGACAAAAGACGGACGAAACATTCAGAGAAACGGCGTAGATACAAACCATACGGTGAATCGACTGGAATTTGAACAAATACAGACAACAATTAGCGGAAACATAAGGAGAAATGATGTTAGACGAGTTATCTTCTGGATCGCTTAGCTGAGTAACGCAAATCGTCTTTCTCGACGTCAAGTAACGGCCTGAACCACTTTCGCTCCAGAGTCTTCAGCTTCGTGTAGCATCGCATCCTTCAGCCACTCATGCTCTGCACACTCCTTGATAGTCAGACGTTGGCTAACCTAGACGAATACATAGCAAAAATTAATTGAAAAAGAGAACAACCTCGATTTTGAGCAAGCTTTGAATAATTTGGACGGCACTTTCACTTAACTGCCAAGGATTTCCGGAAACATACAGTCGACTTTATCAAGCTGAGCTGCAACATCTTCATTATCACTAAACGGAAAGCTGCCAGACAGAGTGACATAGATGATGACGCCAATGCTCCACAAGTCCACACTAGATGAAAGAAGCGTAAAATTGGCAATGAGTCTGTTCGAAAAAAAAGACCTCTATCGTAGCCTGAAAAAAAACATAAAATCACTTTATCACACCCCATAAAAAAGCTAACCTTTCTTGGACATAACTTCTGGAGCAAGATATGCAGGCGTGCCGACATCTTTCTCAGCAGCTGATTGTCTTCAATGAACCTGGCATAGCGAAATCACATAACTTGATTGTGGATAGTCTGAGTGGAAATCGGAAAGCAACACATTTTCTGGCTTCAAATCACAATGGGCAATTCCTTTGGAGTGAAGATGTTCCACAGCCGCAACGATTTGACTAACTAGAAACTTGCTGTATGCTCAGACATGCGACTGTTTGGCTAAAAAATAGTTGCGATGATTTAATACCCGGTCTATGACTACTCACCAGACTCAAGATTTTTCCAACATATCTCTATTCATTTTTTCGAGAACAACGTAGATCCGATCAATAGTCTTACACACATCTTTCACTTGATAATTCCTGGATGATCGATTGACTGTAATATGGCTACTTCAGACTTCAGGTTTGGACCACAGCAGAATTTGCCTTTCCCTCAAAACTCCAAAGAGATCACCTAAATTTGTCGGCTTCTATAACCAAAAATTCATAATCAGAACCGGGTATGGAAGCCAGAAATCGACGTGCTTGTATGTTATTGATTTGCAACAAACTATTTACCGTATTCTCTCTAATAGGCGACATGTCGGTTTATTTTTCAACCCTTCAAAAATCGTGAAAATTTTGGGTCGAACTCGACATTTTCGGGTGAAAATCCAAAATCGAAAAAGCGGAATCGATAGAGCTCGTGGAACTAAGAAAACGCAATAAACAGCGATGTAATTTTTTTTCTTCGGACTGAGATACGGTCCTCAAAGTATAGGGGTGTCGTTTATTAGAGGGTGTCGGCCTATTAGAGAGAATACGGTATAGATGGGGAAAGATACCTTGATAGCAACATTTTCACTTGAATCTCGATGTAGACCAGCATAAACTGTGCCGAACTGACCAGAACCAAGCGTCTCTTTGTAGAAATCTGAATACACAGGACACATTGTGAGAAATTCAAGAAGAAAATATAGACTCGTATTGATCAGAAAATTGCTCATATTGTTCGGCGCTCGCCTGCTTGCTCCTCTTCGAAAATGATTTGACCTCAAAAAGTATCTGAACTGCTAGTCGCAATTTTGCATAGCATACCAATGACAGACTCTTCTTGGTTTCAAGCCACATCTGATCAACCTTCCGTTTCTCTGATTCCACGCCTGTCAGCAAAGGAACATTTTTTAGACAATTGACGCTTATCTCACTGGCTCTTGCATATGTGAACGGAGAAGTGGGAGTTCGCTTGCGCGCTGTCAGCTTTATACGACCAGCTATTGAGTTTGGATCCACGCCTGCAGCAATTATTTCGACAACTGAGTCCTTTCCTAATTTTTGCTTCTGTTTTTTGACGACTGTTGGCTTCTCTAAGGCTTGCAGCTTCTTTCTAGCAGGAGCTGTCGGCTTCTTCACAATAGGAAGTTTCTCGAGCGCAGCAGACTGCTTCTTCAGAACAACCAATTTCTTCGTAGTCGGAGCTATCTTGACAGATGCAGACTTGGTTTTATCGACGGCTGACTTCTTTACAGCAGGCGCCTTCTTGATAGCAGCAGACTTGGTTTTGTCAACGACTGACTTCTTCACAGCAGGAGCTTTCTTGATGGTAGCTGACTTGGTTTTGTCGACGACTGACTTCTTCACAGGAGGCGCTTTTTTGACAGCAACAGGAACTTTTTCGACTGCAGCAGATTGCTTCTTTAAAACAACCACTTTCTTACTACCTGGAGCTATCTTAACAGCAGCAGACTTGGCTTTGTCGACGGCTGGCTTCTTCACAGCAGGCGCTTTCTTGACAGCAGCAGACTTCTTCTTACTGATTTCTTTCACTTCAGCTTTTGGCGCACGCTTCAGAGTTGCTTTCTTTTTCGCTGAAGCTTCCGATTTGACGAGAGCAGCATCTTTTTCACAAATTGACTTTATTGCCCCAGGAACGTTTTGCCCACGTACGACCTTTGACGCGTTGATTTCATACTTCTTGATAACTTCGATATTTCTGAACACGAATGAATTAAAGGGGGTAAATACTTCATTAACCTTGTGAGCAATTTTCGAACGAAACAGGATAATCCTGTGCTTAGATTGCCAAAAGTTCACTAAAACATCAGTGTGATAGTGTTTTAGAACTTTACAGAAAAGTGGTTCGGAAAAATGACAATGGCTTTTGACAGTCACCGGTCGATAGCTAATATCAGTTCATCATTTTGACATTCCCGAAACTAATCAACCGGCTTGAATTTTTTAAATCTAATTAGCCAAAACGAAAATCTGGGACAGAAATGAGTAGGGTTGTCAAGTCGAGGCTTCGATTTCAAGTTTTGGATTCGAAAACTCGAAAATTTTCGAAAAATTAGGGGGCATTTTTCAGCGAATTAGGGGGCATTTTTCAGTAATTAGGGGGCAAAATTAAATACCACCCTTTTCCTTGCTGCAAAAAGACTTCTTTTTGCTCTCAAAAGACTTTTTTTTTGCTCTCAAAAGACTTTTTTTTGCTGCTGATTTTGTCTGCTGCAAAAAGACTTCTTTTTACTGCAAAAATACTTTTTTTCTGCAAAAGACTCTTCGTGCTGCAAAAAGACTTTTTTTTGCTGCTAAAATACTTCTTTTTGCTGCAAAAGACTTTTTTGCTGCAAATATTGTTTTGGATAAAATGGAATATGCCACGTTTTGGAGAAAAAGTGCCACGTTTTTGTGAAAAAAGTGCAACGTTTTTTCGATTCTAGTCAAGAAGGCGAAAAAGTGCCACGTTTTTTTTCAAATTTGCCTAGTTTTGCACAGATATGCCTGGTTTTATTGGTCGCTTTGTTTCCAAGGACATATCGATAGCAAGCTAATGGTAATCTTCAAAATTTTAGGTGTAAATCATTGATTTGTCTAAGGAACCTTATTGTCAGAAAACGTGGCAGATTTTCACAAAAACGTGGCACATTTTCACACAACGTGGCACTTTTCGCCTTCTTGACTAGAATCGAAAAAACGTGGCACTTTTTCACAAAAACGGGCACTTTTTCTCCAAAACGTGGCATTTTTACGTATCGTCCATATTGTTTTGTTCCACATGCCTTCTTCGTAACATTTTTCACTAGAAATATTAACTATTATACATATTTTGCGGTCATTTTGTCCGCAAAATTTTTTTACTTCTTAAAATCGAATAAACCATGCTATTCAACCCAAATCGTGTGCTGAAAACAGTTTGTTGAAAACAGTAACAATTCGTTCACAGTCAATGCGTCCACGGTTAATCAGTGTACCCACCAATTCGTCCACAGTCAATGCGTCCACAGTTCAATTAATCACACTTCGAAACCTAGGTAGTCCATTATTCGGCCGGAGTATAGAATCCTTCCTGGCCCGAAAACTGGTTTAAACCTCATTTTACGCGATTTGTCCACTTTACGTATAGGAAATATGAAAAAACGATTGAAAAAGCACTTCCAGAAAAAAAATTTTTGACCAAAAATCGACCTTTTGGCCGTTCTGGAGTGTACTCAGATACCTTATTTGGTGGTTTTACCCTGTTTTGGTCACTGGAGCTGGCAAAAAGAGTCTCTATATACATTTTTGATCAAGAGTCTTGCTCGGAATCATATCTAAGGTAAGTGAGTGCGCGCATATCTAACTCTCATGCCCCAAAATTAAAATAAAAACTTAAAACTTGCGTAAAACAATTACTTACGAGATGTTAAAACACTTTTCTCAAATTATTATTAAGTGCACCCCCCCTTCCCGAAGTGCATAATTGCCGACTACCTGAAAGGGCCATTGCCACCTGTTTGAATTGTCCCTCGCTAATCAAATTTTTTCTTAATCATTTAACTTCTGTTCGGATTTTTCAACTTGGTTTCTAAAGCTGCCGTCATACTTCCCCGCAACACGCAACAATATTTGTTGCGTGTTGCGTGTTGCGCGACTCTGCTGCGCGCAACACAATTTGTGTTGCGCGCAACGAAGCCAGGAAAATTGTTGCGCGCAACACAATTTTTACATGTTGCGCGCAACAACATGCCATTTTGTTGCGCGCAACACCGAGTAGCGCAACAAAGTAAAGATTTGATTTTCTTCCAGTTTGGTAATCGAATTGCTTGTTTTTGGGCATGCCTTTTCTTTTTCTTCATTTTGTGTATCAACTATGCTGTTAGCTCAACAATTGTCGACCAATTAGAGTGTACATCTTTCAGGCAAATGGAAGACTCTGCTCTACTAAACGCTATTGCTTGGTGGTTTTGCGCAAGAGAAGAAGCTACGTGCGGCCGGCTCATTATCAAGCAGCTTTCCAACGAAACTCCTTCGAAACTTTCTGGCGATACTACCGCAGTCCGGATGAAAGGGATTTGGTACGCTTCCTCGATTATCAAGGGCAGAGTTCGATGAGGTCCATTCAAAGGTGTGTAGTTTAAGATGAAGATAGTTTCCTTGTATATGATTATGTTCAGATTCGTTGTCTATTGGAACACTGTCCGACTCATCTTCGACCGATACGGGACATGGAAAGGCTTGCCATTTTCTCAGGTACTAGGAAAGATCGCTCTGCTTTGTTTTACATCCGACGTTTAGATTTATTGCGTTTGGTCCGACCTACTGTGCAGTGGCTCATTTATTTGCGATTGGAGATTCAACCGTCTACGACATTTGCAAAGAAGTCTCTCAAGCAATTGTAACAGTCATGCAAGCCGAATTTATGCCGCTCTGAATCGTCAGACATGGGAAAGGTCTGCTGAGAGGTTTGCTAGACTAAGGAAATTTCCGAAAACATTGGGCGCAGTCGATGAAAAGCGCATTGCGATTATAAAACTGAGCATTCTGAAGCAGCTTTTTTCAACTACAAGGTAATTCCTCGTTCCTATACTCCATGTCTTACTTTCATTCCTGGATGTTTTAGAAGTTTATTCGATTATCTTACTCGCCGTCGCAGATGCGGATCTCGTGATGTCTAAACAAATATCTAAGGAACAAGCGAATAATAATGGCGTGGAAGGCAATAAGTGGTGCATGTCAGCGATGAGCACAAGAAATTTCGATCAAATTGGTGGAGGAGAAACGGGTGCTATGGAATCCAACAAACTCTGATTATCCAAGTCTGGAAAGAAGCAAGCAGAGTGGTTGGCCATCGACAATTCGTTCCTTGAGATTTATCCAGACATTTTCCGATCAATAGTAAGAATTTAAATCTGCGTTGGTACTTGTCTACATTATTCTACAAATAGGATGCGAGCAACAAACGTGACGCCGGCATCCCAGAAGAAGCAAACTCCATCAAAATCTCCTGGTGGCAAAAGGCGAAGCTGGATCCTGAGTTCAAGCGTCTTATAGAAGCGGTTGATAGCAAAAACAAAATGTTTCCTTTGACAATGAAAGTCGATGACCTTCTTCACCAAGTCGAGGATATGGGCGGAAACAAATGTTCCTAAAGTGCAAAGGTGATTCATGTTTTTCTGTGCCGTGAACAAGATGTTGAATTCAGCGAAGCTTCGTTCTTTTATCGGCAAGTGGGAGGAAAGAATCGTTGATGTGCCAGCGCCGAAAAAGAAGACTCCCAGAACAAATCCGTGGCAATATGAGCCTGAGGGATTTCCAGGCCTCTTTGAAAGCTTAGTGATAACATTATTCTCGTTTCCGCTGTTGTGTTGTAATTGGAGGTGTGAAAAATGAATAAAGTAGTTGGCGTCACGGTTTGGCCAGATGATTGTTTGCTAGCGAACTACGCTTGCGGGTTATAATGCTGTTTACTCTGAGATACCGTATTTTCTCTAATAATTACCCCGGAATAATTATTTTTCAACCCTTGAAAAATCGAAAAAAAATTATTTTGATTTTGAGATTTTTGGGTGCTCAACCAAATTTTAAAAAGTGAAATAAACCAAGTTCGTGGTGATTAAGGAAACGTAAACAACCTATTTGCAAAAAAATTTGTGAGCTGAGATACAGGGTGCCTCTGGAAGGGGAGGGGGTCAATTGGTAGAGAGGAAGTAATTATTAGAGAGGGGTAATTATTGGAGAGGTGACAATTGATAGAGAAAATACGGTATATTGAATAGAATGGGCATAGTATAGTGTGGTCGCAGAACAGTATACCCCAACTACTTCTTTCTTGTCAATCAGGCTCAAAGCTACGTTTTCAATGATGTTGCGGCCCTCGTTGTTGCGCGCAACAAAATACTCTGTTGCGGTGGTTTGTTGCGCGCAAATTAAAAATTGTTGCGCGCAACATACGAAAATTGTGTTGCGCGACTCATGTTGCGCAACTCTGTTGCGCGCTACACAATTTTTTGTTGCGCCAGATTCTGTTGCGCGCAACATGTTGCGGGGGAGTATGAAGGCAGCTTAACAAAACAAGGCCTAGAATTCAATTTTAGGTGTAGTTTTATGAGAAACTGACCAGGGCTTCGAACACGGGTGCAAGAAATTCGAATATTGAAAAAAAAATTGACACACAGTGGTTTTAGGAGGAAGTTGGGAGTTTACAGGTAGTTTTGAGAGGTTTTGGGAGGTTTTGGGCAATTTTAGGAGGTTTTGGGTGGTTTTGGGTGGTTTTGAGTAGTTTTGGAAAGTGTTGGGTAGTTTTTGGCGCTTTTATTTGGTTTTCGGTAGTTTCGAAAGGTTTCGAGTAGCTTTAAGAAGTCTTGGGAAGTTTTAGGGAAATTTTAAACATTATGTGATATTGAAAGGCTTCGATTCAGTTCGTAATTTAGCGTTTGGTGGCGAAAATCGCATATTTTGGTCTGAACAGACCCAATTTCTGGCATGATTTCACATACGATAGGATAGTTTGCCTTTGTTTTACAGAATTTTATTTTTCAGGCCATCCAGCTGATTATCCACCTGTTCCGCTGGTCCCAACCTCAAGTTTTGGGGTTTTGTTGACGAAAATCGAATTTTTCGATTACTGGCATAATTCCAAATATAATAGTATGGTTTGTTTTTATTTTTGACGAATTTCATTTTTCAGGCAATCCAGCTGGATATTTACCTAGTCAGGTGGCCCCAACCCCAGTTTTTAAGGTTTTAATGGGTGAAATCGCACTTTTGGTCTTAACAAACCCAATACAGCATGCGATTTACATATGATAGGATGCTTTGATTTATTTTGATTGAAATTTAATTTTTCAGGCCATCCAGCTGGATATCCACCTGGCTAGGTGGTACCTACCCCAGGTTTTGGGGTTTTAGTGGCGAAAATCGCAATTTTGGTCTTGACAAACACGATTCCTGGCCCGATTTTACATACAATAGCACTGTTTATTTGGCAATACAAAATAATTTTTGAATTCCGCGCGAAACCAATCTAAATTTTTTAAACTTGAAAAAATGACTGAAAAATTGGGTTTTGACCAAAAAAACACGGTACTGGGGCCGTATGCATTGGCAGCTAGGATTGAGGATAGGATTAATCCTATCCTCAATCCGTGTTCCAATGCATACGGATCGGATTGGAGATAGGATTAATCCTATCCTTAATCCTATCCGTCCTAATGCATACGGATCGGCTTGGATTCTAGATCGGATAATTTCTAATGTCGAGAGCTCTACTCCGGCAGCTGACGCTAATGCACTGAAATTATCCGATCTAGAATCCAATCCGTCCTAATGCATACGGATAGGCTTGAGGATAGGATTAATCCTATCCTCAATCCTATCCGTCCTAATGCATATGGATCGGCTTGAGGATAGGATTAATCCTATCCTCAATCCTAGCTGCCAATGCATACGGCCCTGAAAATTGGCAGAGTGTCAACCTAAAAATTTTTATACCGTTTTGAAGCCCTTCGAATTTGGTTCGGACCTGCGAAGCAGGTTTCAACGAAATCCCACTTTTTGCCCTTTTAAAGTAGTGAAAATGGCTTTTGAAAAAAAAAATTATTTCCAAAACCTCGAATTTTCGAAAAATTTGCCCCGTACTGAGCCATTTTTTCACCCAAAATCGACATTTTCAATATTACATGTCTATACCTAATTTGTAGCTAAGATCCTAAGCTACAATAAAGATAGATACATGGTCATCATGTTCCGCCATCAAAATACCACTTTTTGATAAAAATATGCGAAAAAACACGCTTTTTTGGAAAAATTTTACAACGTTTTTTTCCACTACAAAGAAAAAAATTTTTTGGTGACTGAAAGTATCAGAATAGACAATTTTTCCTGGTAGCTAATACGATGCCATTCCCGAATATGTAAAAATTTCAAAAAAAAAGTGACCGGAAATAGGGGCACTGAGTTTTTTTAGGGGTAAAACGGAATTTTGCAGCTAATTCTTGTAATTTTGCAGCTAATTCTCGTAATTTTGCAGCTAATTTTTTTTTGCAGCTAATTCTCGTAATTTTGCAGCTAATTCTCGTAATTTTGCAGCAAATCCTGGTAATCTTGCAGCAAATATGAGTGAATTTTGCGGGAATTCGAATTTCCTAGTCAAAAGATGACTTGGATCGCTCAGAATCCCAGCCCGGAGTGGTCAGAAGCCCTGAAAGTTGGTTTTTTGGGGTTTACTAAAGGGGGGTAAACTTTTTGCGAAAATTCGATTGGGCGGATCAGAATTCCGGTCCGATCGGCTTAATCGCTCAGAATTTCAGGTTTATGACGGTTTTGAGTAGTTCAGGGCGGAATTCTGAGCGATTAAGCGATCGGACCGGAATTCTGATTCGCCCAATCGAATTTTCGCAAAAATTTTACCCCCTTTAGTAAACCCCCAAAAAACCAACTTTCAGGGGCTTCTGACCACTCCGGGCTGGGATTCTGAGCGATCCAAGTCATCTTTTGACTAGGAAATTCGAATTCCCGCAAAATTCACTCATATTTGCTGCAAGATTACAAGAATTTGCTGCAAAATTACGAGAATTAGCTGCAAAATTACGAGAATTAGCTGCAAAAAAAATTAACTGCAAAATTACGAGAATTAGCTGCAAAATTACGAGAATTAGCTGCAAAATTCCGTTTTACCCTTTTTTTAGTTGAGTTAGCGTATTTTTTTAATGTAAGGGGAAGTTGAAAAATTTGTACGTAAATCCAATAATAAAGAAAAAAATTTAATTGGCTGGGATAACCGTTGTCGGAGATGGCAATGGCCCTTTAAAGTGGGTACTGTTTTTTCATAATAACCCAGGGTATTGATATTCTAGTTAGTCAAAACAGGATTTTGGTCTCAACAAACTGTTTTCAGCACACAATTTTGGGTTGAATAGCATGGTTTATTAGATCCTAAGAAATAAAAAAATTTTGTGGACAAATTCACCGCAAAATATGTATAATAGTTGATATTTCTAGTGAAAAATGTTACGAAGAAAGCATGTGGAACAAAACAATATTTGCAGCAAAAAAAGTCTTTTAGCAGCAAAAAAAAGTATTTTAGCAGCAAAAAAAAGTCTTTTTGCAGCAAGGAAAAGCTTTGCCCGTTTTATGTTTGTTGTTGACAAAATGCCACAAATTTGAAATTTTTTGTATCAAGAGGGATTTAAAAAGTTTGAGTTTGAATTTAAAAAAGTTTGAGTTTGAATTAAAAAAAAGTTTGAGTTTGAATTTAAAAAAGTTTGAGTTTGAATTTTAAAACCGTTTGTAAGCAAATTGAGTACGCTAAGCACGAATTTACTGTCAGTAGGTAGGTAATGTCTGTTGCAAAAATGTCTGTATAGGCGCCGATAGGCGCCTGCCGACCCTTGTTGTTTCATTATCGTGACAAAAGTAAATGTGATGTCTAGGGTGGTCGAGGTCCTGGTCGAGGTACCTGGACCTGGACCTCGACCAGACTCCAACTTTAGTGCCGTTACATATATTTTTGTTACTTCAATGAAATAATTTCCGATGTAGAAGATACCGTATTTCCTGTAATTTAGCCCCGGGGGCTAAATTTTTTGGATCCCCAGAAATTTTGAAATCGTATATCAAAAATGGCCCTAACTCTGATGTTCTAGTCAAAAAAGAGGGGGGGGGCTAAATTAGAGACGGGGGCTAAATTAGAGGAAATACGGTAGCTCAGAATCTAGGTTTTCGGTTGGTATATAAAGAGTGACAAGAAGTATAGTAAAAGTTCCCTCTAATCACCAAAAATGTTGGGAAAACACGAGCTCGACTTCGACTCGCCTATGTGTTCGAGGGGTTAAGCTAGTGCGACCCAAGTGTGGAAATGTTATTTACGAAAACACTGGTGGGGGATCATTAAAGTTTATACGGTAGGTTCTTATTTCAATTTTTGGTTGTAGGAGGTTAGAAGCATGTCGAAGTCCAGCACTGATGCTTCGAAAACTGCGAAAACTATAACCAAAAGTGAAGAGGTAAGTTTTCTGAATTTCCATCTAATAACAAATTCACCCGACAATCCATTCACCCAACAATTGCAGGAAAAGCTCTCGAAAGAACTCCTTCTACCACAAAGCTCAGAAAATCGATCTGGTCAAGCGTCTATTCCACAGCCAACTAACAGAGGTAAACAAACAAATCAATCGCCGAAAGTGTCTGGAGTTGCTTATCCTGCTTTCTTGTAAGTTTCAGAAGTTTCCTATCACACCTAACGCCTCATTTTAGTGCTGCCTCATGAGCTGTTACATTATCTGTCCTCCGATTCCTTCTATCATCACAAGAAAGCTAGCCTTCAATCCACCTATGCGCGGTAAGACTTATGAGCTGAACTATATCTCCGAAAATGGCCAGACAATACAAGCTGACTCTGCCAAGAAGGTTAGACGCTTTTGTTTTTTGTGATCTTTCAAAAATTAATTTCAGGCCTTTGGAAAAGCCAGCATAAAAGTTGTGCCAAGGGGGAAAACAGCGCCAAAAAATCGAAGGCCATTCAAAATACTGAGACGTTCATTGTGAAGACAAGGAGCAATAATCACCTTGTTTGCCTCAAATTCCATCCTAGTTCTGGCAGAAGTCGAGATTTGGTAAACAATCCTTGTTTTTTTTAAGGGGGGGGGAACTTTACAGGGTTATTCAAGAAATTGTAACACTTTCAAACTGCCATAACTTTTTATCCCGGCACGATTTCGAAATTTTGTAAACGCAGATCGACTCAGAATTTCATGGCAATTTTTTTGGTATATAATGTCAAAATCACGATTTTCGCTTGGTCCCCCTGTGGTTTTGGTCTTACCCATCCAGAGGCCATCCACAGACCAAGACCAAACCACAGGGGGACCAAGCGAAAATCGTGATTTTGACATTATATACCAAAAAAATTGCCATGAAATTCTGAGTCGATCTGCGTTTACAAAATTTCGAAATCGTGCCGGGATAAAAAGTTATGGCAGTTTGAAAGTGTTACAATTTCTTGAATAACCCTGTATATACGCATCGCGTTTTGTCGAAAGTTCTAGTCCCTCTGGGTGTGTTTTATTTAATTTTTTAGTAAGTTTTTTGACTATTAGGTCCAAAAATCATTGAGCAATCGATGACAACCATTTCCAGCACTGATTTGCTGTCATCAACTGACTCAATTTTGCGATTCCAAGCAAATGTACACCAAAATTAGAGGAAACCAGCCAAAATGATGCGTACTTAGACTAGTATAGCCTGAGTCTCCGCCAATTTTATTTATTTGGTCACATGTTTAGTGACTTTCTGGAGTCAGAATTTCATGGGGAACAAGATAGAAATTTTTAAACGCCAAAATCACTTCGAAAAATCAGGTAGCGAGCGAAATGTTGACTCAGGAAGAAATGAGTACTATTGAGGGGTAGGATATCAGTATTATTTGGGAACTGATATTTTTTGCGATTTCAATTTACATGATTTTATACAACCGTATGCTGAAAATGACGGCAAGAAGCAGGGCTACATTTTGAGTGTAAGGTTGCAAATGAGTATGTAAATTAAAATTGGGGAAAAACGTCAGTTCCAGGATACTACCGAGAAGTACTGGTATAGTCCTATTGAGGATTTCATCGAATTGGACATGGTTCAATGTTTTTTGAATTCTAGCTAAAACTTTATAATAACTTTTTATCTGTATAATAGCTCAAATGAAAGCCCAGAAGCTTGGCTACATTTTGACACTAAACTTGTAAATAAAAGGAGAAAAAAAACAGGGTTTGCACCCAGTGGTAGTCAAACCTGTGACCTAAGGCGATGCGTATATAAAGTTCCCCCCCCCCTTTAAATTATGACTGAATGGGATTATAGGTTGTCATATTTGCACAGCCGAATGCCTGTGATCTTGGAGAACTATTCGGGTTCAACGTCTTCTGTGAAATGCTTCAAACCGACCTTTGTGTCTTCGACTATAGTGGATATGGGTTGGTAATTTTCTTTGTATAGAATGCAATAATATTTTCAGCCATTCAGGTTAAGCACTGGAACAGCCTCTGAAGAAAACTTGTACAGGGATATTCAGGTCTGCGCATAACATTACCAATTTGATCCTCCAGAACTACTGATTATTCAGGCGGTCTTTGATAGTATCTGTGCCACCAATGAGACTACAAAAGTTGGTCGTTTTGAGTTTTTTTATTTGTCTTTATCTCAATTTTTCATCACTTATTCAGGTTGTTTTAATGGGTATGAGTATTGGTACTGCTGCATGTGTTGACTTAGCTTCAAAGAACTCCAACCGTTTGGCCGGCATGGTTCTGATTGCTCCCTTCACTTCTGGCTGCAGGTTAATGCGTGGTCAACCAGATATGAAAATTTCTCCAATGTGTGATCGATTTCGGAGGTTGCTGCCAGCTATTTAAAACGTTAAAATTAATTCAAGTTTTTAAGCTTTGATAAGATTGGATACGTGGAGGCGCCGGTTCTCCTGATTCACGGCCTGAACGACGTAGCTATTCCAGGTTAGCTTTATTTATTGTTCGATCTGTCGTTTCGAACATACTCATTTTCAGCGGAACACAGTGAAGTGCTTTATCAAAGACTCAGGCGACCTGTGCCACCGATGTTTATCCCTCAAGCTACACACAACGATGTGCTGGAGAAGTTTCCTGACGTGTATCATCGTATTCGTTGGTTCATTGATCAAGAAGTGTAACTCCTTAGCAACCCTTGAATTAAAAATCTTGTTTGTGAGTTTTGTACCGCTTAGGCCATGTGACATCTATACTAGTTTCCTCCTGTATATTTTTGGAGTGTAAGTGTTTTTGTACGATCTTCAATAAAGATTGTGACGAACTTTTGGGGTGGGGGTGAGACTCTAGCGGGCTGACTGTCATGTGGAAAATGCATCCTAGCATTTTCGATTTGTAACATTGCTTTATTCAGCCATGCGCAATAAATCTGAAATTTTCAGTAACATGCTAAATCTTTTTGACACTCGATTGCGTACAACAATGTTGATCGATTAATGAAACACAAAAAGTTCCTTTTTACACAGTGTCATACATAAATGACTTATGATAATGAGTAAACAAATAATTTAATGGCATTAATAAATTGAGCAGGAAGAAAACTTTGAAAGGCGAGAGCTGTGCTTTTCTAATCAGCCACTTCCGCTCTGAAACAGATACTCCAGCTGAGGCGGTATTGTGATCGCCTTTGTGTCCGGAGGTGGCTTGTAGTTTTTGGCTAGTTTCACAAACTAAATTTTTTATATGTTGCTTTGTCAAAACTTATACTTTTATCACTGAATGAAAGAAGGATACAGTCAAACCTCTATATTGCATCCCGCTAGGGACCGGCCCTGCCCGGCAGCAATATAGAGATGGATGCAATATAGAGGGTTGATAGTAGGTAATTTATTTTCCGCACACCAAAACAAAAAAGCGGGTGCAACATAGAGGTGGATGCAATGTAGAGGGTTGCTATATAGAGGATTGACTGTAATTATTACCTGCTCTTTCAGCATATCTAGAGCTCCTCCTGTGTTCGCCCACCTCTGTAATCTTTGAATATTATCCAGACCGATTGTCCTATCCACATGGGACAGCAATTTAGCCTGACTATCTAGTTTCTGACTACCCAATGCCACCTCTAACACATCAATAGCTGTTGACTCAAGCGGTGTTCCTTGTTCGAAATGGTTGATCACCTGGTTGAACCCTTCATCTGCCTTGTTCAGGATGCTTAACAAAGCAGATGGTTTTACCTAAGATTAAAAGTTTCCATTTATATTTTAAAATATACTCACTGTTGTGGCCTCGTTCTTGACCTCCTCCGCTGAACTAGGTCCACCTCCCATCTGATAAGGTGGAATGCCGGCAGCTGCTCCACCGAAATTGACTGCGGGTACCACTGGAGGCACAGCACCAGGGACTGGAAACACTGGAGGGCCATAACCATCTCCAGTAGGTCCGATACGGTTAGGCATCAAAGCTGACTCTCCAGTAAACACATTTTCTGCTGGAGCGTCTGGAGCAGATGGAGGTTCTGGCTCTCTCCTAGGTGGAGGAGGCGGTGGTGGAGGTGGTTCTACTTGAACAGGTGGGGTTGGATAGGCAATCTGGGACTGGAGCCACCGCCGCCACCAAATCCGCTTCCTCCTCCACTGCTTCCGAACCCACCTTGGAATTCTCGAGGAGGAGCCACTGGCCTAAGACCACTATTTTCTGGGATCACGATTGGTTGTTGGGGAGTAGGTGGCGGAGTTGGTGGAGGTGGTGGAGGAGTTGTAGGAGGTGGAGCAGAGGTTGTTGTAGGCGCTTCGGTGGTGGGTGGTGGAGGGCAGTGGTTGCTGAAGTGGCTTCACTTGATCCCTTTAGACTAGTCTCATCTCCATTCAGTCCAAAGGCTTCGTTAAAACCGGGAGGTGGAGTGCCAATGTCTCCTCCAAAGGCTAGTCCACTGTCTCCTGAGGGTGGAGAAGGAGCTTGGGGTGGTGGTGCTGTTTCCACTGGACTTGGTTGTGGTGGCTGCTCTCCTACGGAACCCCATTCTTGAGGTGGAGTAGTGGGAGGAGACGGTGGAGGTGGTGGTGATGAAACTGGTGGAACGGGCTGCTGAATGCTGCTTCCGCTGTTGATCAGCACCCCTGGATTGGGCAGGGATGATTGGATTAGGTCTTCTTCCTCCTGACTATTCCACTTGCTGGCTATCGGAAGGCGTAACTTTTTGTTGGTGGAAGAAGAACTGGGTGCTTGTGGTTGTTCGAAAGAGTCAGTAGGTGGCAGTGGCAACACTTCTCTGTTGGTCCCAATGTGTTGCCTGTGGTGCAGATGACCTTCGGGAGTAGGCCCTTCTGGCTGTAACCTTCTGTTTGGGTAGTTGTGGATTTTAGCACTGTTGATTGGTAAAGGAGATTGGTCTTTAGGCTGGAAGGGTGTGAGGTGAGGAAGGGTGATGGGTGAAGACTTGGCATTGGCTTCACCTCGAGCAGCCGCGGTGAATTGTTCACCTGGAAAGGGTGAGTTTAGGAGACGAAAGAAAAAATAGCAAAACTGCAAGATTTGTGAAAACGACCAGTAAATAATGAAGCCTTGCGACTTTTGAGACTGGACCCACGGACTTAATGAAAGGTGGGCGCTACTGTAATATACCGCCTCCCCCCTGTGGCCAAGTTCATCGTCCACGTCGAAGAAAGAAAGAAAGCTGTCAAGTTTGGTTCGATCCTTGCTATGGATGAGACAACTGTATGGTTCGACTGCCCGATAACACTTGCATCGAGACCAAAGAAGCCAAAGACGTGAGGGTTTTATCTTATTAAAAGCAAGATCTTATTAAAACTTTAATCAGGTGATCGTCCTGACAACTGAACACGAAAAAATTAGAGTTACCGTTTGCCTCACTGCAAGATTCGATGGAAAGAAGCTTCCGCCATATGTCCTTGTCCATCGAAAGCGTCCAGTGTCAAAGATCGTCGAGCAATTCAAAGGGAAGCTCAGAATAAATTGGAACGGCTCTGTGTGGATGAATGACGATACCACTGCCGATTATCTGAAGCAAGTGGTCAAAAGCAGCGGAATCTTCTCTTCTAAAACATTACTGGTATGGGATGCCTTCTCTGCGCACAAGAGCGTCAAGACGATGAATGTGCTAAATGAACTCAACATTGAGGCTGCTTTTATTCCGGGAGGGTGTACAAAATTCATACAGGTATTTTATTTTATGGATTGGCCCAGCATCGCATTCTCTCTTTCTAGGCTCCAGATGTCAGTTGGAACAAGCCTTTAAAGGAGAAGATCCGCCACTATTACACAGTTTGGATGAGCAATGGTTCTCATAAAAAATTCACAAAAGGAGGCAATCAAAAAGCACCGGCTCTGGAGATCGTCTTGGATTGGGCGGACCGAGCATGGAAAGACCTCTCAAAGGATCTTATCATAAAATCGTTCAAAAGTTTGCGTCTTTTGTTGGTTTATTGATATCTCATGGTTTTTTTTTAGCATGTGCGCTCATTTTTTTACAGTAACAGATGGAACAGATGACGAAATCGGAACTTATTGGGTTGGGGGGGGGTGGTGGTCGGTTTTTCACTTATTTAAAAATAGTGTTTAAACGGCTCCTAAGTAATTTTTATACGCTTAAAACGATAAAAAAGTTATTTTCTTTTATTTTTCCACACAAAAAATGGTATTTTTAAAGAAAAAAAGTTTGACTTTTTGCCTTAGGGACCAAGGCAAATTACCTTGTATTAAGGTATTCTACCCCGTTTTGGTCACTGGAACTGGGCAAAAAGAGTCTCTTTATGCATTTTTCATTAAGAGCCAAGCTCGGAATCATGTCTAAGGTAAGTGAGTGCGCGCATCTCTAACTCTCAAGCCCCCTGCGCCCCCTTCGGGTGCGCAGGGGCTTGGGGGCTTGGAGTTGAGATGCGCACACCCACATACCTTAGACACAAATCACTCGAAAGTGACTCTGGATGCATAAAAATGTATGCATACCAGAGTTTCTTTATGCGGTAGGCCCCAGTCAACAAAACTATGTTCGAATTCCATCTTTTTGTGGTATCCAGGTACCCTTTCAGGTTGGATTGCCTTGGGGACCCAGGCAAAAAGTCGAATTTTAGTCAAAAAAGTTTTTTTTCTCAAAATCCATTTTTGTGTGGAAAAAAGTCAGAAAATAACTTTTTTTATCGTTTTAAGCATATAAAAATTACTTAGGAGTCGTTATAACACTGTTTTTAAATAAGTGAACCGCCCCCCCCCCAACCCAATAAGTGCCACCAAATCACGTGCTTCAAGCAAAATGGATTCATTGGCACAAAAGGACTGGACATTCTACACGAAATCAGGGCGCAGACTGTGGCAAGAGATGGACGAATCGACTTTGAAGAAGCCGGCATTCTCGAAGAAGGCGAGCTGGATGAAGTAACTGCAGAAGAAAGAAGATCTCAATTATGATGAATCCTTTTTGTTTCTTGAACAGGTTGTTTGAAATATTGTTAGATTGAGTAAAATGCTAACCCAAAAACTGAAAATTGATTTTTGATAAACCTAAAAAAGGTGTAGCAAAATAACCCTTTTAGGGGGGGGTTATTAGAGAGAGGGAGTTATTGTTCAACCCCCCTCGGAGGGAGGGAGTTATTAGAGAGGGGGACTTAAGTTATTAGAGAGGGAGGATTTAGAGAAAATACGGTAGTCATTTTATTTCGCGCATGTAAAAAGGGAAGACCTTTTTTTAGCTGATTTATTATTTTTTATCAGCTGAAAAAGACGTGAATCGGCTGCAGGGCTCATAAGCTGAGCCCTTGATGAAGGTGCGGAAATTTGATTTTTAAAATTTTAAAATACTTTTGTCATGCAACGAAAATATTGTCTCCGCTAATTTGAATCAGTGCTATTTGCATTGATCGGCGTGGATATGCTTGTTTTTGAAATCAAATTTTGGCATTTTTGAAGCAAAGAAGCATAGAAAAAACATTGTCTTGATTAGTTACCTGGCCTCCTGATCTTCAAGCGTGGCCTATAGCTGACTTTGTTGGGCACCAGTTTAAACCTCTTCTCTACAGTCATTCCCTTTCGGTGGTGGTAGTCATCTTGACGGGGCTCAACTTCCTCAGCTGATATATGGCCTGAAATTAGGAGGTTATAGCCAAGTGAGTACATTTGCGTTTTAGAAGTTGAAAGCCACAAAAAGCTAACTGAAAATGAGTGCAAGTCACACAAAGCAGCGATTTTTTTGTATACATATTTTTTATGTAAAAATAAAACTAACTTTCATATATAGTCGGTCCATTGTCAACAGCTGAGGTTGGAGCAGCTAACTGGAGCCGATTCCTGTTGACTGGTTGCTGGGCCTGCTCCTCTACCTCTTCCACCGGATTAGGTGCCAACACTGGCCCATTGATTCTGGGTCTTTGACGCAGAAGTCGTTGCTGTTTGAGTATTCTGTTGCTATAGGCCCTAGCTTTGAGTATTTGTTGTTGCATTCCCGCCGGTCCTTGCTCTTGTATTTGGGGTTGACGCCTCACAAATGCTCCATCAAAATCTCTTCCTGCGCCGATCGAGTGGTCTAAATGTTTTGACATTGAAGGGCCTGACCTCTTCCTACTCGGTGGTCCCCGCCAATTCAAAAATTTTCCCTTGATCATTGGACTTCTGTACGGATTTTTCCGCCACGTTTCTAACAAAACTAGGCCTGAAATCAAATTTTAGGCTTAGTTTTGTTAGAAACCTAGCGGAAAAATCCGTACAGAAGTCCAATGATCAAGGGAAAATTTTTGAATTGGCGGGGGACCACCGAGTAGGAAGAGGTCAGGCCCTTTAAATAAAAAATTATTTTGACTCCCAATTAGTAGAGAAACTGGCCTCCGGGCAGGATTTTCGGCCGAAAAAGGGGGGGGTGGTGAATGGAATTAAAAAACATAGAGATCCAGAACAAATTTTCGTGATTTTAGAAACAATATGAGAACCGAAAAATTTCAGATTTTCTTGCTATATTGACTGACTATTAATCATTATAGACCAGGGTTACGAACTCAAAATTTAGAAAAAAGTACATTTGGCCAGAAAAGTACAATATGTTCATTTTTAGTCAAAAATGCCATTTTATCCAGTGCTTATTGATTTTAAGCACCAAAAAAATATTTTGACGTAAAACCTCAAAAATAAAAACTAATTCGGATCCTTTAAAAAATTACATATCGATACCCTGTTATAAACACTGAATTACTCTAATAAGATTATTCAGCAATAATTTTATGAAAAATTACGAATGAGAATTTCTTTATTGAAATCATTTCAGTTTAGTTCAAAAAATGAAATTTTTTGAAAGAAAAAGTCAAAAAATCTGTAATTTTTGAATAATTGATCTCTAAGCTCAATCGAGATCGGAATTTCGGATATAAATTGGAACGGGTTTGATGCTGAAACCTAAATCTTTTTATCGGTCTTTGCTCATTTTATCGGTTTTGCCCACCATGGTTTCAGCCCGAAATTGGCTCGGGCAGTATCGAAGTTTTGGAATTTCACTTTGATAGGAGTAAAACTAAACACGGGCTTGAATATGTGCTTAATATTCACTTAAGAAGCAAGTTATGGCAACAAATTTGGTATATACTGTATTTCTGATGTAGTAAATACGGTATTTTTCCGCCCTCTAAAAGTGGGAAAAAATTTAGGTCGGAAGATTTTTGAGTGTAAGACATAAATTGAACAACGGAATCTGTAGAAGTCGTGCTAGTTGAGAAAATAAACAAAATGCTGCCATGCGGAATCAAACCGATGAGAATTTGTGATACTGATTAAAAATATCAATTGGTTTTATTTTAAAGCCTCCAAAAATTACTTGTTTCTCCAAATGCCTTATGCCTTGTTTTTGTCTCCCTGGGCTCCTCGACCAGAGAAGGTTGGACTAGTGAAGGAGTAGGAGCTGGAGGTAGAGCAGTAGTTGAGGGGGTCTGTTTGGTGCTGGTAGAAGCAGCCACAGTGCTTGCTTGCAACATGCCTATTGATGCCAATCTGCGCTGCTGCACTAACCTCATTCTCTGGTAGGCACTCCCTCGCCTCCTCCCCCCACCAATGGACCAATCTTGCGCCAACGAGACTGAAAATAGAATACAGTCAAACCTCGATATATAATAGCCCCCACCTCAAGTTCGTTCCTGCCTACAGTCAGACAAGGTCAGATTTTTAAAACTCAATTTTCATAGACTTGTGCTAGTTATGTTTTTACGGCGTGGTAGCAAACATCGTGAGGATTCTGATTTTGCCGATTGTTTTTAATAACTACAGTCGAACCTCTATATAACATAATTCAAGGGACCGCCAAAACCTTATGTTATATAGAGGTTATGTTATATAAAGAAGCCATCCCGAAAATAAAATCAACCATCGAAAACAATAGATTCGAAAGAAAATGGTAATTTTTGATTCTTCACCACCTTAATGTAAAGAAATTTCTTATATAGACTGAATAAACCTGATTTTTAGAGAAATTAACTGATTTTTAAGAAATTTAATGGATTTATGTTATATAGAGGGGCGTTTATTCGGCTAGAGCCAGAAAAAATTTATGCTATAGGGAGTTTTATGTTATATAGAGGTAAAAGTTATGTTATGTAAAGGTTCACTTTGATCAGACCAAGCAAACTAATATCTGAGTTATGCTATATAGAGTTTTATCTTATGTAGAGTTATGTTATAGAGAGGTTCGACTGTATATAGTTTTACCATTTAAAAACTAAAACTTCGATACACTGGCCCTCTTAATTTCTAAAAAGGGGGGGGGTACTATATCGAGGTTTGACTGTAATGAAAAGAAAATATTTAGAAGAGTACCAAACCTGTATCCTCTCTAATCTTCTCCTCTCCATTTCTGAACTGATCCGGGGATTTGAGGTTCAACCACGTCTTCAACACCAAGTCGCTTCGCTCCTCGGTTGGTCTAAAAAGCATGAGCATGAAAAGAATTACAATAGATTAGCTCCACTCTTAATTTCACTTTAAAGGGTGTCGGGGTGGTTAAAAAGTGATCAGGCGTGAAACATATTTAACTTATATTTTTTCCCCTGAAAAGTATCTAAAAAAATGAACAGTAAAGCATAAAGAATAAATGACTGAATGAAATTTCAATAAAACCGATATTAGAGTAAATACGGTATGCGCTACATCCAAAGGTTCGTGAGGACTTTTGTTATTCGACCACGATGGGTGGAATAGTAAAAATTTTCTATCGAGGTCCAATAATTCATTTTTCAATGGTAGACATGTCAAAAGGTAGCTGTTGGTCTTTTTATTTTCACAAGTTAGAGAAACAGCAAGGAACAGGCTTTTGTAAACTTATTTCTAGTTTTTTTAAGTAAGCTCCAAAAAGATAGGTCAATTCCTGAATAATTTCTAGCTGGAAAATAATAACTTTCAATCGCTCATCCCACGATAAATAGTTCACCCAACCTGAGCATGAAACTCCAGTGGTTTGTCTACAGCCAGCACCGCCGCACTCCTCTGAGTGGCTGCTGGACCCGACACTGGAGGTTTGACGGCCACAGGGGCCAGCCTATTTCTTGGCTCCTCTTGCTGATCGTCGTCGTCCACTCCTGCATCCCCAGTCAACTGACGAGAAGAAGGACTGGCAACATGCTGGGGAGTGTCTGTCTTGTGTTCACTCCTCCTACCTTCCAATTCATTGGAGGAGGCAACTAATGTGTCGAAGTTGTCATCTCGACCGAAATACCTAGAAGTTATTTGAGTTTAGTGTAACCAGGATGTAGCTTGAATACCTGGGATATGGAATACGACGAATTCCCCTCAAGTGGTTTTTACCCGTTTCATAATGCAACCCGGAATCTGCTGCTTGAGAGTATTGCTGCTGAAAATTGTGCATAGTTGCTATTGAGCATGCTCTCATTTAGGTACGTTCGAACCTTTTTTATACAAAAACTTCAAAATGCTTTATCTCCCATAGCTACCGGTTTTTATGTACTAAAGGACCATGAAACTTGATAAGCACAGCAATTTGGAAATTTTGAATTCGCGCGGGACCACCCAAATTTTGTTAATAATGTTTTCGAATTGTTTTTTGTTTGCATGTAAAATTTTTTCAAAAAATAGAACCCTGTACTAGTTGAGCCCAACGTTGCTCGACAATGCCAGATCGGACGACTTATCCTACATACACTGCACCATAACAGCTTACACGAGTCAGTGTTAAAAATTTACTCATAGATTGTATTCAAATTTTCAATGCACAGAAAAACATTAATTCAAAAATATTATGGACAAAATTAGGGTGGTCCCGCGCGAATTCAAATTCTGCAAATTGCTGTGCTTATCAAGTTTCATGGTCCTTTAATTTTCGAATTTTATTAGACCGATTCTGTTGGCTAAGAAAATTCAACGCTACTGTCGCTACCCCAACAACTTTTCAAAGAAGTATTAAACCACCATTTTTTCAGAAGACATTTATAACAATGCACTTGTAAGTAATACACCTAGGCCAATACACCTTTTTCCATAAGTTGTTAAAGGCTATGGTCACACTCCTTGGTCTTGGTCGATGTGAAGGTCGACTTTTTTGAACTTCTTTTGTATCCAGAGATGATTTTTTCTTGTATCATTTTTATGTTTTTCATACCAAACAATAGCTGAGGAGCTAAGCTTTCTTTTACACCAAAAAACTTTTGATTTAAATGACAAAAGTGCGTGTAATAATACAAAAGTTGTAGGTTAGTCGATGTCGAGGTCGATGTACCTCGACTGTGACATCGACCAACCTACAACTTTTAGACCATCATATGTATTTTTGTTACATTTTTTAAAATATTTTTGATACGCGAGAAAGCTTAGATCCTGAGCTGTTGTTTGGTATAAAAAACATAAAAATGATACTAGAAAAAATCATCTCTGGCCACAAAAGAAGTTCAAAAAAGTCGACCTCGACATCGACCAAGACCAAGGAGTATGACCAGGGGGAAAGTTGCGTTTCGATACATGAAAAGGGCTGTATTTAGTGAGGCTATCCGTATTTATCTATTAGACACCCTTCCTCTACAAATGGAGCCCTTGACTTTTAGGGCCTGTTTCTCGGGACAAAGTGAATATTTTGCAAAGCTATTTTTTGCATTTATACTCACGAGCTCTACCAACCCCATGTTTTAGATTTTGGTTGAGCACTAAAAACATCAAAATTAATCCAAATATTTCTCAATCTTAGAAAATTGAAAAAAGACTGTATGGAATACGGTAATTGGGTAGAGCACGGGCGGTTAATCGAAACCAAATTTTGGCAAAATAAAGCAAACGTAAAACTGAGTTCATCCGACCAAGAAAAGCGATAAGGCAGGTGAAACTAAAACAAACCTATCTTCTAGAAAACAAACTGAAAACACACACATCTTAGTTAACCAACCAACAGATTTATTTTTAATAGATTTAACAAACCAGATTATAAAAATTCATGCTTAAAAAATTGAGTCAAAAGAATCCGACCATGAAAAAGCCCACTTAGAGTGGATCAAAATGCCCAAAAATGTCTTTTTAGTTTCTGAAAAAGTTTTGTGCGAAATCCGAAAATTCTTCAAAATTTAATTAAAGAACTAGTTCCGTGTATTAAATTTAAAAACGATTTACCGTATTCTCTCTAATGAGCGCCCTCCCCAAAAGTCGGAAAATGTACCCGAACTTCTTTTTGTCGATTTCAGATATTTTTCTTAGATTTTTTGAAACTAAACCGTCAAATTCGGTATCTTTGCAGATTTGAGATTCAGGAATTCTCTTTGTGAGGTTGTGTAACATCAAAAAATCTAAGTATATTTGAATTCCCGGATGAAGGGTACTGGGTACATTTTCCGACTTTTGGGAAAGCGCTCATTAGAAAGAATACGGTATATTGAAAAACTGATGATCCCATATTTATTATATTTCCTCATTTTTTGTAGTCAGTTTTTCTTCGAGAAAGCAACTAACAGAATGGACTAGCTGAAGTATAAATGTGGCAGAAAGCAGGCAGCCGAATAGCAGGCTAGCCAACAAATTCATGTAAGGCTGCTAGCTTTTCCTTTTCCCTTGCTTCCTGACTGCCACTCGCCAGTTTGTATGTTCGTTTACCTGCAATTTATACTGTTTTTGCAATTGAAGTATGACTAATTAACTGTCCCAAAAAGGGCTATTATAATTTCGCAATTTAAGAATGCATCATCATTACTCTGTCTAAAAATATGCAAATAGATTTTCACGGAGATAATATGTGAAAAGATTCCATGAAAATAGAGGAAGGAGAATAATATTTAGACAAAAATAAAGTCTAGCGTTAATCAAAAAAAAAATTAAATTCTCAATTAACATAGAATCGTTCATGCTGGTCATGGCAACTGCCCAAAAAAAAGCCATCTCGATTCAGCAACCTTAATCAGACGGATTTATAGTAGTAATAGTAAATAGTTGGCCCGAGGGGTTTCGGTATATCAAAGATGAATACTAGTATGCTTGCTACCGTTCTGTTTGCTAATGTCTCAATTTTAAAACGAAAAAGGCAAGAGAAAATTCAAAATTCCACTGAAGAAAATTTCACAGAAGAGATTTCGCGGGTGAAAATGTGAAATGTTCCTCATTATTTTAATTTTTGACGTTTCTGCTAGGCAAAACCAAATTCTGACACCAGATTTGTGTTCAGCCTGATCGATTGCATGCCAAAGTGTCTTTTAAATCTGAAACTCGTAGTCAAATTCAAAATATTGATTTTTTATAAATTATTTTTGTCTAAAAGGGAATTTAAAAATAAGCTCAAGTTTGAATAAGCTTAATCTGCAATCGACTATGCTGAGCACGAATTCTGTGTTGGAATTTGAGTTTTTCCTAATAGGGACGTGAGAAATTAAAATTCAGTGTTATTTTATGCCGCGAATTTTCTTCCGCCAGAATTTTTGCCATGCCAAAAAAGGATTTCTTAAAAATTGCACGAATTGAAAGTTATCGTAAAAACAAAATCGGGATAAAGATTTGACCACCCTATAATACAACAACTAAGCCAGCATAAATGCCACACTAAATATTGATTTTTTTCATACGACAAAGCAAATTACTTTAAGTAATCGAAATTACATCATCTTCTAAAATTATCATATCTACTTTCCCTTTCCCACAATCAAAATGCCATACACACCCTCACCAAGTCAATAAAATAAGAGAAGCACCACAGAAGATCTAAACGTCAAGTTTTTAGGTTAGGTCAGGGGATCTTCCAGCAATCCTCTTCCTGACAACACACAATAGAAGCAGCAGCAGTCAATCTTGGGGTAGTTGCTGCAGCGTAAAATAAAGAAAAGGTTCAGCAGCAGATCTCCCGCCACTGATCGGCTTATCGGCCCCCATTCCCTTTCTCCTGTTGTGTTTGGAAACCGTTGGTTATGGATGGAAGAAGTAACAAAGAGGCTGCTGTCAGGGCTGATTACCAACCCTGCCTCTTGACGCCACCAGATGTGCAGAGAAAGCTGGGGATGAGATAGGGGAACAAAAGTAACATCAACAATGGTATTACACTGTAACGATTTTTCAATTATTTTTTTTGTTTCGGTTACACAGGAGTGATTGCGTGGCTGGTTTAATTAAATCTACAGACTGGGCTAGATGGGAGATGGTCGTAAATGGTCGGGGGAAGATGTATGCAATAGTAATTACTTCACATAAATAACGCTTTTTTGTAAGCAAATGTTCTACTCTTGTTGCTACACGAAAATGGTTAGATTGCAGAAGTGTCATTTATATTGCTTTTATTGAAAAGGGTTTCTCAAAAAGTTTTCAAAAATCCAACATAAATACAAATTAAAATTCAATTTTGTAAAAATTATTTATTTTTTTAGAATAACCTTTTTAAACACTATTTTTAGTTTTGTTTGTATATTACCGTATTTTCTTTAATATATCGACCCAGTCTAATAAACCGACCCCTATAGGGCTTGAAAAATAAACAGACCGGTCAAAATATTAGAAAAAAAAATACGGTAATCGATTTTCCGGCGCAAGTATGGAATATCATCCCCCTCCTCAACAATTGACTTCCCCTACCAAAATCGCTGTAACTACCATAGTGCATGAGTGACCTGACAATTTTGACAATTTTCGGGTGCCGGTGTTGCTGGTGAGATTTTTTTCGAGATTGTCAATGACTTTTGGATTTTTTATGACTTATCTTATATAGTATTTGGACTATGAAGAGTGATCAATTTTTCACTTCTTTTGGCCTTTTCTCACTGAATATATTATCATTTTGCTTAATTCTCTCGTTGTCAACCATCCCTGAATCTCCTCTTTCGATTACCATATTCTCTCTAATAGACGGGCCCTCTCTATCATACGGGTCCCCTCAGAGGGGGGGTTGAAAAATAGACGGGCCGGCCGATCTATTAGAGAGAATATGGTAAGTTAAGCAAATCATATCGTATATTATATGAGAGATTCTACAGTTATAAAGGTCGTTTCAGAACCTTACAGTGTTGTGCGTTTGGCTCCTTTGCGAGCCAGTGGCTCGCGTCCCTTTGGACGCGAGGACGCGAGCTGCTCGCTCGCCAAATAGCTAACTTGGCGAGCCGTATGGCTCGCGAGCCATATGGCTCGCCAAGTTGAAAAACAAATGACAAGAGCTTCTTAGCTCGCGAGCCATTTGGCTCGCATCTATAATAAGCATATGGTTCGGCTCGCGGAAAATATTGTTTGCTGAAATAAAGCCTAAATCTAGTTTAATTTTCATTTTTTTTCAATTTTTTTGACTGATTTTTTGCAAATATTAAGCTAGTACCACTTTATTTCTCCTTTACTTTGTCTTTAACAATAAATTGACGTTCAAAACTCACATAAAAAGCGCGAGCCGAACCATTCGTTTTTGTTTGCGAGCCAAATGGTTCGCGATACAAATGGCTCGTATTGTTTTGGCTTGCGTTCGGCTTGCTAAAAAAAAACAAGTACGCGAGCCAATTGGCTCGCATATATAAAAAAGGCGAGCCATATGGCTCGAACCCATTTGGCTCGCTAAGACATGCGATTTAAGGTCTTTCGTTAGGCTCGCGCGAGCCAAATGCACAACACTGTTTGTATATGAATAAAGCGGTAGATGAGCAACAAAGCCGAAAATTCTGTTTCTACTTTTTCAGTTACAAGCAAAGGAAAAAAGTTAGATAGCTTTGTAGAAAGAAAAATAATATAGGTGATCTGCTGAAACCAACTTGTTCTTTTACCAAATTTTGTTTGCCTTAGCCAGCCAGGCTTGCACAACCGGAAGAAAAATATAAAGGAAGTTTTGTTTGAAGTGGAACAGTGGTTAGCAATGTCCTTGAGCACTGATCCTTTAGTCCCTCAAATTACAACATTTAGCTATACCAGTTCAACACTTTTCTGCAATAAGCACTACACAAGTCAAAAGCGGCTTTGCTGACCAGTCAATTACTAACAGCTAGACACTGAGAAATTAAAAAAAAACACCTCCGTGTTCCACCATTAATCAGGTCACAGAAGCAGTGGTATGTGTGATAATGACCTCAAAATAGACACTGCTATTCCTTTTCCACTTGCTCTGTATGCATAAAATAATGAAGATCACTGGGGGGGACACAAATATAACATCCTACAGATGCCCGAAGTCAAGACCACTCCTAGGATATAAAATACTATGAAAACGAAAAAAACTTTATTTTGAGTGCGTGGTAGAATATTTTTCTGAGTTTTCAAAGGGGAAGGAAACTTTATATATGCATCGCCCAAGTCAGGTTCGACAACCACTGGCTGTAAACCTTATTTTTTTACGTTCTTTCATTTACAAGCTTGTTGTCAAAATGATCCTCACACTCTAAGCTATGTCACAACCTCATCAACGTAGGGCTTTAGACCTACTGGAGCTTATTTATAGGCTAAAATATGCTAAATTTCCGGAAATCAATCGTTTTGGGGGTTTTCTTTGACTTGTTTGATTGATATTTGTTGACTTTCATCTACAGGTTACACTTTTCATATAGCAAAATTTATCCAAGGTTAAGGCGTGCACCAGAGGGTTTGAAGCTTCAACCCTAGGCGATGCGTATATAAGTTTCCTCCCCTTTAAACCAAAATTTGACTTTTTGCAGTGGGGGGACTAATGTAAAATGGTTATTCTTGACTTTAAGAGGCGCACTTGAACTTGATCCCCACAACTGAAGTTAACCTCCACTATACGATTGCAACATTTTTACCTGAACTTCCCGAAAAATGGTTTATTTCCAGATTTAAATCATTTTTATATAAAAATAGCGATAGAAAAAAATGTTTTTAAAATTAGTAGCAGCCTTCTTAGCCTTTGGTCCCTCAAGCTAAATCGACTGGTGGGGGTCAAGTTCAATTCAGTGGTTGGTTAAGTTCGATTAGCCTTTTAAGCTATTCTGCCATGTTTTTTATGCCGGATTTGGGCAAAAAAGCGCAAAATCGGCCAATCTACGTGAGTACTCATTAAGTGAACTTTCAGTAAACTATAATTTAAAAATGGATGGTGACAGAGGGTCACGGGTTTGGAAACTATTGGGTTGATTCATAATTAATGCGAGTTTTTATTGTAACTTTATTCGACAACAAAACATTTGAAAGCATAATCATAAACATTTCTAAAGGATCCTAATCATATTCGCCATCAACATCAATAACAGCTTCCCATTTACTTGGCAGTTGATGAATTCTGCGAGCAAAGAAGCGAGCATTCTAGGATGCAATCCACGCTTTGAGATCAACAACAAGTTCGTCCAAATCCTCGAAGACCTTCCCGCTAGCCAATTCTTTAGAGACCTGTTGACGTGGTAGTCTGTTGGAGCTTCTGTTGGTGAATAAGGAGGATGTTCGAGCAAATCCCAGCCTTTCTCATTGATGGATTGGACCACACGATTTTCAAGAGTTCGACGATATCGCGAAAAGACTGCGCTGCCCTACATCCTTTCTCGAAGTGGTAGAGCATGATATGGCGAATGTGAAGGTGGTTTTCGACGCGCATTCTTCTTAACTAAAAGCGAGGGCATACTTTAAAACAAAAAAGCAAATTTAAACAAGAAATAAATCAAAAGAATCATAAGGCAACAATTATGAATCAACCCAATACGTTTTTCGTAGGTTTTTATTTTCAGTGAGAGGAAAAAAATTTTCTCGGAAATTTATTTCTGATTTTCTCAGTAAGGGTTGACATTTTTTCTTATCTACAAAAGTTACCAAACGCTTCGAAAACTTTGAACTTAGATAAGCTTAAACGACTGTTAACTTTCCATCGACGCCATACAGCACTACCCGAATTTCGTTTCAACATACATAAAAATAAAAATATCGTATTTATTCTACCTAGGGTAATTTACCACCACACTTTTTATATTTTAACCAGTTCTCACTCACTCTCACATTACGAAAATGAAAATACAAAATTTGTTGGTGAAATTCAGACTTTTAAAGGGCGCAATTTAGTTACAGCCTTTAAACAATAGTGTAGAAAGCAAAATATAGGATATAAAAATACAAAGACAAGCACAAATTAAAAACAGAGGTATTAAAATGAATAAATCAAAAAAATATATAAATAAATTACAAGCTTAAGTATCGAAACAACTCATAATCAATACTGCTATACTCCATTACAGCAAGTCAATAATTTCACTTATGAATAGCCAAAAAAAGAGAAATGGTTTGTCTAATGCTCCTCCTCCTCCCAAGTGAAATCAAGCAAAAGAGTGAAATCACACATTCTTTCGCTTTTCAAGCAAGTGGTCAAGCTGAGTGGCAAAATTCACACTTGACTTTGTTTTCCTCTCCCTACCACTGTATTGAGTGGTCCTTTTGGTGCTCTTCCCCTCCCATAGCCCTAGGGGGGAGGTAGCTGCTGCTAGAGGAAGGGGAACTTGATTCAGCTGGGCGGCGAGCGGCTCAAATCCGCTTTTGTGGGAGATGCAAACCTCTTTGTTGTAGACCACTACTACTACATATCTTTTCTATATTTTCTTCCTCTACGTCTTCTTGGTTTTTTTTATCTGGTTGCTTAATTGAAGAAGAAAAAGGGAAAGAAAATCACATATTTGGAGGCCTAATCGTCCTTGCTTTTGCAATACTCCGTATATGTGTGTGTTCACATAAGTGTGTGTGTGTGATTCATTGGAAAGCCTTAGAAAAAGGCAAGCCTGCGATTTTTAAATTTAAAAAAATGACATTTCAAAAAACATTTCGGCTACTTTTGAAGGAAAAGTTATTTTATTCAGGTCTTATTGCTATTTCAAATCGAAACATCTTTTTTTGACGTAAAAGCCGTACAAAAATTCAATAATTAGAGAAAAAATTGAATTGGCGGAAGAAAATCCAAACGCTTGGCCATAGCCCTTTAAAAGTAGTACAGATCGCAGCCTTAAATAAAGGCAGGGCTTAGATTTCAAAATTTTGAAAATAAGTACATTTGCTCAAAATAAGTACATTTTAGAGGTATTTTAGTATATTTTGGCAAAAAAGGATATTCTATTCAGTGCGTATTGTTTTTTTTTCGGTGCTAAAAAATAACATTATGACGTAAAATTCTAAAAAAAGTAAGATATGAAATCTCAAAATAAGTAAAAATCTTATAAATAATTACAGATCGAAGCCCTGCATAAAAGTCATAATTTTATTTCTAGAATGTTTAGAATATATTATAGCTTAAGATGAATAAAAACATAACACCCCTACATTTGGTTTCGGTACGTGAAAATTTCCTGCCGCGCCAATTTCCTGCCGAGGCCAATTCCCTGCCGGACAATTCCCTGCCGGGACAATTTCCTGCCGGGGACAATTCCCTGCCGGACAATTCCCTGCCGGGACAATTTCCTGCCGGGACAATTTCCTGCCGCGCCAATTCCCTGCCGGGGACAATTCCCTGCGGGACAATTCCCTGCCGGGACAATTTCCTGCCGGGACAATTTCCTGCCGCGCCAATTCCCTGCCGGGGACAATTCCCTGCCGGGACAATTCCCTGCCGGGACAATTCCCTGCCGGGACAATTTCCTGCCGGGACAATTTCCTGCCGCGCCAATTCCCTGCCGGACAATTCCCTGCCGGGACAATTCCCTGCCGCGCCAATTCCCTGCCGGGGACAATTCCCTGCCGGGACAATTCCCTGCCGGGACAATTCCCTGCCGGGACAATTTCCTGCCGCGCCAATTCCCTGCCGGGGACAATTCCCTGCCGGGACAATTCCCTGCCGGACAATTTCCTGCCGGGACAATTTCCTGCCGCGCCAATTCCCTGCCGGACAATTCCCTGCCGGGACAATTCCCTGCCGGGACAATTTCCTGCCGCGCCAATTCCTGCGGGGACAATTCCCTGCCGGGACAATTCCCTGCCGGGACAATTTCCTGCCGGGACAATTTCCTGCCGCGCCAATTCCCTGCCGGACAATTCCCTGCCGGGACAATTCCCTGCCGGGACAATTTCCTGCCGCGCCAATTCCCTGCCGCGAAAATGTTGGGACCCAGATTTTTGAAAAAAATATTTTGGAAATCAGGTTTTGGAACCCGAAAAAGTGATTGAAAAAATTGCTCCAAGTGGAAGATTACTTGGAGCGAATTTCTGTGGATGAATTCAATGTGGAAGTACCAGGTGGTTCTCCTATAAAACCTGAGGATAGATAGTTTATGAACGTGATTCACAAAAAATGTCTCCTACCACCAGAATTCAAACCTTTAAACTCACAAATTTTTATAATTGATTTATCGAGGATAAATTTATTAGCAATGAATTCACTGAGGATGAATTCACTGCTATTCGGCAAAAAGTAGGCCAGTGTACATTAATGCTAGCTCGAAAGAGTTCTTCGAGCAAGAGGATGTTTTTAAATCTTATATTGATATACTGGGGCTGAAATGAGTGGGCCGCAAATGAGTAGTAACCGTGAGTGAATCGACCATGTCCGTCACCGAATATCCTGTCTGTTTTAATAGATTTTATTCATATTTGTACGTGGAAATGTTGTATTGTATTGCTTCCTTTTCGTTTAAGGAGTTGTTTGCCATTGTTGTTCGAGTTGGTTCTAAAGATGCAATTTGTTTAGTTGGGAAATCGATTGGATATGGTTTTACTAGTAAGTATATTTTCCCGGCAGGGAATTGTCCCCGGCAGGAAACTGTTCGGCAGAGAATTGTCCGGCAGGGAATTGGCGCGGCAGGAAGTTGTCCGTGGCCGATTTGGTTTAGCTCCAATAGTCAAAACATTGAAGAAGTTTGTCTTGCCCCCAAGGCGAGAATTCAACTCTTGGTCATTTTTCTGAAAAGTCATTTTTTTAGATAATTTTTTTCAAAACCACAATAAAACGATCAATATCAGAATAACATTATGTTGAATGCACAAAAATTTGTTGGATCTTTGTTAAATAAGGCCTTATAGCCTTGTAGGTGTAGCAAATTTAGCGCCAGAAGTCATTTTCAAATAAACGTTGAAATTCTCATAATTTTAATTCTGCACAAGTTTTCTATGCGTTGCTACGCCGGGCTTAACACAAAATATGACTCTAAAACGACATTGAAAAAAACGACCCTATGTAACGGCACTTTGAGCTGGTTTCCAGTAATGTCGTTACATCGGAATGCAGTCAAATCTGGGTACAACTTGACTCTGGTTAACGACACCTTCAGCTGGTCCCAGGGGTGCCGCTATATTCAAGTCCGACTTTACCAAACTATCGGAATGCGACTGTAGTGAAATTACTTCACAAACTATCAACATATAGTGTAAACAGTGGAATTGCTCTAGTGGAGAATCGGTTCCCAATTTTCGCTTTGGTTCACCCCTGTTGTTGTTTATTGAAAAATGCCTTGGTGCCCCAATTGCTTTGAAGTAATCATGTTCAAGGTGGTCATCTTAAATAAAATCACCATGATCACCACAATCATATTATTAATATGATAGACAGGAGGGCAAGGCATTTTTCAGAAAAGACAACAGGGGGACCAAGGCAAAAAATGGGAACCGATTCTGAACTAGTACCGTGTAAACAATAAATTCAAAGACACCTAGCAACACAAGGATTAGCCTTCACCTTGATCTCACATCTTCCCATTCAAGCCCATCAGCCCATTATACAATAACCACAACAAAATCCACAATAGAAATCGAAAAGAGAAAAAACAAAGAAGCTCAGGCGGAACTGCCCTCATCTCCAAGGTGAAGGTGGGCTGCGAAAAAGCGGGTAATTAAAATTTCTCAAAATATGAAACCATCAATCACACACAAGTAAAAAGAGGAAACAAATTTCTATTTCAATAATTTTTATCCTCATAAATGTGAAAACGAGTTAGCAAAAAAGGAGAAATATTCTTCACCTGATAATTGGCTAACATCTTGCTGACCCTGTAATTATTATTTCCAAACAAAAATTGGCTATTATTTCGGGTCGGCTACAACACCCATTATTGTCAAATGGATAAAAGTTATGAAGATGAGCATAAAGTAATTAAAGAGGGCTGGAACTGGTTGCTGTACACTTTATTCCCTTGTTTTCTCTTATGCTTCCCGACAGCCCTAGTTAGGAGAAATTAACGCGACCATCTTCCATCTTCTTTTAGTGAAAGTGAATGCGTTATTAAGAAGTGTTCATCATTGAAAAAAATTTGATCTCCAGGATGAATCTCCATTGCAATTTGCGACCAACAGAAAAAAAATTTGCTAACCTCTCTAGAGAAAATATAAGAAAACTAAATAATTCAGAAAAAAGCTTTTAGCAAGTCTTGTTTTGAAAATTTCTAATTTTGGTAAAAAATTGAAAACGTGTAAGAAAACAGATGTTTTGATTTTAAAGAAAAAAATTCATATCAGGAAAAAAGTGTAGCCGCGGTTTCTATCGCTAACTTTGCAGTAAGTGAACTTAGAGCTTTCATCGCCAAGGACCTTAAAGGACCCTGTCTCTTCCTTATCATGGCAATTTCAAATGTTTGAATTCGAGCGGGACCACTTGTCAATAATGTTTTCGAATTATTTTTTTGTTTCCATTTTGAATTTTAAACGTTATGTTTTATACGATATAAGCCACTATTTACACAGTGACATTTGTGGTGCAGTGTATGTCGGCAAAGTTGTCCGATCTTGCAATGTCAAGCAACGTTGGGCTCGACCAGTGAATGGATGGTGTTTTGAACAAATTTACAAATTAATTTTCCAAACAATAAAACAAAACCATTCGAAATTATTGTGTGTGGTCCCGCGCGCATTCAAATCTTTCAAAGGAAGAGACAGGGTCCTTTAATCTTTTTTATTTTCTTTGGAAACTAAATGTAAGGCAAGCCAAAAAAGCTAGAAAAAATTTTAAAAAGCATGGCAATGCAGCTTTTTGGCCAGTGTCCTGACCCTCTGAAATCTCATGAATCATTTCGTTTGTTACAAAAATAACATAAGAACGAGAAACGAGAACAACATCAAACGCAGTTCCAAACTATGATGTAACAAAACCATTTTATTTTGCTTAGTTCGCCGGTTATCCGAAAATTCAAGGGTAACACTTTACTTGACCCCCCACGGCTGACCCACTTTTGATGACAATTTTGAAAAACCGATTGCATATTCGTGTTTCTCGACCCCGATTTAGGCGCGAATTTACCAGTCGTTTCCGGTAAAGTGAAAAAAAAATTTTTCAAACCACAGGGGGGGTATCATGGATTTTAGTCAAAATTTGAAAAATTTGAATTCGCGCCTTTTGAATTTTGAAGGGATTAAGGGCTGTATAGGGAGGGGAAGGGAATAAAAGGGGCCACTTTTGAACAAAAAGGAAGATGTTGAACATAGTTTTGAATACTGGGCCTACCGCATAAATAAACTCTGGTATGCATGCTTTTTCATGCATCCAGAGTCTTTTTCGAGTGATTTGTGTCTAAGGTATGTGTGTGTGCGCATCTCAACTCCAAGCCCCCAAGCCCCTGCGCCCCCGAAGGGGGCGCAGGGGGCTTGAGAGTTAGAGATGCGCGCACACACTTACCTTAGACATGATTCCGAGAAGTACTCTTGACCATAAAATGCATAAATGCATTTTTGATCAGAAGTCTTTTTGATTCCGAGAAGTACTCTTGACCATAAAATGCATAAATGCATTTTTGATCAGAAGTCTTGCTCGGAATTATGTCTAAGGTAAGTGAGTGCGCGCATCTCTAACCAACCAAGCCCCTGCGCCCCCGAAGGGGGCGCAGGGGCTTGGGGGCTTGGGTTGAGATGCACACACCCACATACCTACAACCAGATCACTCGAAAGTGACTCTGGATGCATGAAAAAGCATGCATACCAGAGTTTATTTATGCGGTAGGCCCCAGTATTCAAAACTATGTTCAACATCTTCCTTTTTGTTCAAAAGTGGCCCCTTTTATTCCTTCCCCTCCCTATACAGCCCTTAATCCCTTCAAAATTCAAAAGGCGCGAATTCAAATTTTTCAAATTTTGACTAAAATCCATGATACCCCCCCTGTGGTTTGAAAAATTTTTTTTTCACTTTACCGGAAACGACTGGTAAATTCGCGCCTAAATCGGGGTCGAGAAACACGAATATGCAATCGGTTTTTCAAAATTGTCATCAAAAGTGGGTCAGCCGTGGGGGGGGGGGGGGGGGGTCAAGTAAAGTCAAGCCAATTCAAGTTTTTACTTGTCGTTGAAAAATTCCACTTTTTAGTTTTTGTAAAAGTGTTTTGATAAAGAAGTATACCTGATCACAAAAATTGCACCTAATTTAGGCAGAAAACATCACACCGCAGTATCATCACCCTCTTTAGTTTATAGCCTAGACTTCAATGATAGATACTAAAACCATGTCATTTTGCCGAAATTTAGATGAAATTCTAGCCTTATAAACAAAAAATAGCGCTTTTAGAAATAGATTCTCAAAATCTTAAAAGTTGTATTATTCCTGCAGGTAGACTCTTTTATTTTTCGCTGTTAGTTTGTTTACGAAAATACAGATACAAATAAAATATGTTTATATTTTTCCGAAATATTTGAATGACTAGGATCAAGGACAATAAGACTGAAATCTTTTAAGCACAAATGAGACAATTTACAAATTTGTATGTCAATAAATACTAGCGAACAATCTAAGGCAAACCAATATGATGATCATTGAGGCAAAACAATATATTTAACTTTTATACCCAAAAAGCATGTGATTGAAAAAACTTTTGCTATATGATTTAGCATGGTCCAGTGACTCGTTTGCGTGCGTTGCCACTAAAAACATAGTGATAAAAATTTTAAAGTTAAAAAGTAATACCAAGTGTTTATGATCACATTTTCAACAGCATTTCTTAGAGCAATTCTTGAATTTGTATCACTTTCTGGAATACCAAAACCCTCGGCAACAAATTCTAAGATATTTTCAAAGTTCATAAGGTCGCTCAAAGTAATCTCGAGCAAACACACCTGTGATTGCTTTGACAAACTCATTGCTTAGCTGTTTGTAGCCTCGTTTTCCATTGTTGAGTTTGCAGTAAGTGAACTTACTAATTTCATCGCCAAGGACCTAAATTTTTATGTTTTTTTTATTACATTACTGAAATACAGAGCGGGCAAAAAGTTAGAAAAAAAGTGTTTTTGCCCGGTTGATTATCGCTTTTAGAGCACACGACCCTTAGAAATATCAAAAAATAATTTGGTTTGTTAGTAAAAATAAATGAAAATAAAACATGATTTTGAAATGTGTTTCAAAAAGCTACAAATACAGTCAACCCTCGACAAACCAATATCTTTAATGAACCAGCAGCTCAAGGACGGTCTCCAGGAGTGCCGTTATACAGACACTCTTTAAAATAATTTGGTATTTTAAATTTTCTTCATTTTTATGGCTCCTTCCATACAAACTGTTCATATTTGTTGATGTTATTATTTTAATGTCCTGACAAATTTCAAAATTGCAATTTTTTATTTTAATTGGTCTCTGACACATTTGTATAAACAAAATTATTCAATTATGAAAATTAAAAAAAAATCAAGGTATTTTTGGAAATGCAAAAATGAGGGCTCTTAAATTTTAAAAGGCCTGTTGAACAAAAAGATATTTTGGTAACTTTGAGAAAACTGAAAATTTTAAACCAACCTTTGACAACACAAATCGAGTAAATGCTGATGGAATATTTTTGACGGAAAGATGAGACTTTGAGACCCAGAAGCTGGCAAATAATTTATGTAGATCAATCTCTTCCCGGTCTTGGCTGACTTTTACAAATTTGGGACTAATCCTCGTTATATCAAAGTTATTCTGCTGGAAAAACCAACTTATAAACAAAAAGCCTGAAAGAGTAAAACAAAAACTAACCATCGGAATATTAACCGCTACATTTTGACTAGCCTTTCCTGGAAGAATAACATCCAAAATGGAAAGAAATATTTTTTTACAGTCATCCAAATTTTCCGCTTTCTCAATTTTTTCCATGAAATCTGCTCTTGTAACAATGCCGCGAAGTTTCTGAAGAGAAAAAAGTTTATTTTTTATTTTCTCCATTTTTAAAAATAGTCAATTACTTTTGTTGGTACACTAGTGGAACCATAGTTTTGAGAGGATGAATTAGATTTGAGTGCAGGCATTTGCTTCAGGTTCCAGTCCATGAGCGAGAAAGATGAAGAACTTGGTGCATTCATAGATACAGAGCTTGCTGCCGCCGCAGCCATCAGGAGATCTGAGCACGGATTGGTAGGAAAAAACTGGGCGAATGGAGACTCCATTGATGAAGGATACTGTGGCTAAAAACAGAAAGTTTTTATTAGATAAAAAAGAGCCAATTTTTTTATTTTTCACCTATTTCACACCTTTTGTACCGACAATACCAAAGGTATTTGGCGGCATCGCGGCCAAAGAACAGCACGCTTCACATTGCAATAGATTGGGGTGAAAAAAATCAAGCGAACCAAAAAAGGTAGGCTTAGAAAAAAATACTCTTTGGAGAGGGCGGGCACTTAGGATTTTACGAGCGCGAGCTTCCTTCCATGCAAACTGTTAAAATTTGTTGATTTTATTATACTTTTCACTGTAGGTTCTATTCCTCTTTCTGCGTTGTTATTTTTGATCAATAAAATATCAACATGGTCAAAAATTTGAAACATTCGTATGAAAGTCTCATTGTCGGCGACGGCTATGACCCTTTAAGTTTGACTATTTTTAGAAATAGTTGCGTTTTGCCTTGGTTTTCTCGTTGTTTCTTGGCTTGTGCTTAGGCGGAGGGAATATATATCATGGGTATGTTAAATGTATAAAAAGACGTTTTTTCAACCTTTTTTGGAGCTTGGAAAATATTTTTGATTAAGCTTTAACGTACGCTGGGCTTGAACACACTTTTGTTAAAACACAATGCTCAAAACAACCAAGAAAAAAAGGCATACCTTTTTTATGCAAAACAATTTAATCGATTTTTCAAAAAAAAATCACATGCAAATTTATAGCAAGAAAAGTGCGCAAAAAAAGCAAAATAATTTTGCAAACATATATGTATAGCTTTATTTTTAAAAATTTGCATATGACTTGATTTTGCAAAAGTGATGTCATCACAAGGTAAAGGACGATTGACATGTCCAAAAATAGCATGCGTGATAGTTTCAGGATATTTTCCGGCAATACTTTCATGGTTAATTTGGAGAATTACCGTTTCACCAGAAATTTTTAAAAAGTTTTAAACTTTGCGAAAAAATTCTACTGCACAAAATACAATTTTTTAACTTTTTCGCAAGTAATAATGAGGATCTACAGCCAAATCTCCCGCACAATTTATAACATAAAGTCAGAGATGGGAATCGTACTTTAAAAAAATTGTACTTTCTTGTGAACCCGAAAACTTTTTAAATATTTTTTTCTCTTGATAATGGCAATAAGCACTGAGTAAAATGGTTTTTCTTCAAAAGTAGTCATAATGTTTTTTTTTAATTTTCAATTTCATTCATGCATGTAGCTAAAGAAAAAATATTAAGTCGAAAACCTTAATTTTCGAAAATCTGGGTAGTTTGTTTTTCACAACCTAGTGCTAAGCTCATCTTTCTTATTTTAACTATTTTATAGTTTTCACTTTTATGCTTTTTCGTTTTGTGAAACTTAACTTTTGTCAAATTTACAGTCCACGCTCTATTTGACATAATTCAGGGAAGCGCCGAAAACGTTATGTTAAATAGAGTTATGTTAAAAGGGTTTTTTTATTGACCTTCTCCAAATTATGTTATATGGAGTTTTTCCTCCAAAATAGCAATATTTTAACTACATCAAATGACTACATCAAATAGCCAGTGGCTTACAACGAAATATTACTACATTTTCTTTTATTTTTATTTTTTCACGCGTTCTAGAAGAAAAAAGAATAAAAATTTATGAATGTCGATTTTGATAACATGCACTTTCTCTCTTCAAGACAAAAGAAAATTGAACTTTTGCGACAATAAGGGGTTTATGTTAAATAAAGAGACGATTTATTGGCTTGGAACGGGCAAAAACTTATGTTAAACAGAGTTTTATGTTAAATAGTGTTATGTTAAATAGAGCGGCGACTGTATAAGATTTTAGTTATTTTGTTTGATCGAAAAAATCATTTGAAATTATTTTGAAAAAATTGACTTGTATAGTGTGTATATGAACATACTATGTGTTTCGCTGCATCACACTCATCAGAATCACTTCCCACTACATTATTGCTGTCTGCTGTTTTTGTTGTTGTGTATTTGCGTTTCCTTGGTTTGTTTGTTCATTTTTAACCAAAATAGGGGCGAGGATAGGGAAACAGGAGACAGGTGTCAACATAGATTCTTGACTGCTGCCATTTTGGCGAAAGGCAGCCACAGCCATGTCTAACTGGAACTGCTGTATCTGTTGCTGCATGAATGAGGGAGAAGCTAAGCGAGCCACACATGCCGGAGACCCACCGCTGTTATTGTCCAATGAGCAATCATTGGAAGGTGGGGGAGACGA
The DNA here is from genome assembly GCA_004194705.1 of Ditylenchus dipsaci. Classification (NCBI taxonomy): domain Eukaryota; kingdom Metazoa; phylum Nematoda; class Chromadorea; order Rhabditida; family Anguinidae; genus Ditylenchus; species Ditylenchus dipsaci. The sequence continues at coordinate 3,277,052 of SADC01001227.1, read as the reverse complement.
CAGGTCTGGCGATACTTTGCCGGACAGGGGTGATGGCTGAATATTAAAAATAGTCAATAAAATAATAAAATGCATAAAATAAAAATAATTGAACAAAAAAATTTAAAAACCTCAACTCCTTGAAACATAATAACCAAATCTGCTATCTTGAAAATTTTAAAAAAGTAAATTTTGACTACTTTTGACGGAAAAAAGTCATCTATATAATGCTTATTGCCATTTCGAAGCAAGTAAAGATCTTGACGTTAATCTTTCAAAATAAAAAAGATTTGAAGTTCCAAAAAAAGGTACAAATTTCTTTTAAAGCACAGATCACAGCCCTGCGTATACCTTAAAATTATTTCCCGTGTGATATTCAATAATTCTTTCTGATTTTAGCTAAGCGATTTACTTGGATCAATAAAAACGCCATGCCGGAGTTATCGAAACTCAATTTTTGTTTAAAAAATCTAATTTTTTTTTGTAAAGTACAGAAGCTAAAACATTGAAAAAGTAGTCGAAACCCAATTTTGGCTGGCTTGCATATAAAAAGTATAAACCTCACTAAAAAGCCAAAAAAAGTTGATATGGAGGCTTTTCATAATTGACACTAACTAACCATATCCATAGAGTTAGAAAGTCCTAAAGTATTGTTGTTACTATTCTTAATTTGGTTAATGAGCTCCATAATTTGTTCAGTACTACTGCTGAGGCCGCTATTTCCTTGAAAGTCGAATAGGCCACAGTCCAGAGATGGTTGGCCATTGTTAATAACAGGGTCAGGTGAAGAAGAGGAAGACATCTCCATTTACACAAACTTAAACTTTAAAAATTACAAATTTTTTACAAAAGACACAAAAGTGAAAAAAAAACTAAAAATATAGCTTCAAATTCTAAAATATAAATTTTTGAAAGAAAAAAGCTAGTTTTAACCGATTCATTATACTACTACTACCCACACACAAAAAGAGAATCTACTAGGTTCACTAAAAAATTGCCTTTCTCGCTTAAAAATATTGATTGGTGGATAGGATAGGCTGTTTCTCCATGTTCTTTTAGGGGATGGGGCAGGACACAGGCAGTAGGTAGGTTGGATGCGAACATCCTCGAATGCGCACTACCTCAAACAGTTTTACCACAACCTCACTGGCAAAACCCATGCGATACCAGGGATCTCTACTGATCAAATAAAAAGATAGGAGATAGCTTGAGAGAGCTAGATAAATAGAAAAAGATGTTAAAATCATCCGAAAATTTCATAGAGAGGACCTATATGATGTTTGATAGTGATTAATATGATTACCCCGAAATGAAAAGGATAGCCAGAGAAAAATATTTAGATAGGCAAAGATATTTGTGAATCTCAAAAATTACAAAAACTACCCTCATTTTATGTTACCTAAAATATATTTTAGCTTCCGAATAAATCATTTCTGACAACAAAATGTTTCTTTTTTTCTAGAGCGGAATTTTTTTTCTTACCACTGAATTACTTATTTTTGGAAATAAATTAGCACCGACTTTACGGTACGTGACAATTCACCCCGTCGCATTAAAATGAGACGATTCACCCCTTCGCGCTAAAATGAGACAATTCGCCCCCTCTTTTCGAAGTTTCGAATTCAATGGCATGTAATTAAAGGAAGTGAATTATATTTTGAATTTTTTCGAAATTTTCAATCATCCGAGCGCAGGGTTTATAGTACCCAGATATTAGTTTTTGGATTTTTAGGATCTTCTTCAGCTAAATTATCTTTTGCCACCATGGACTCAACAATATTTCTTTCTACCAAAATTGGATGTTAGCTGGATTTTACAAAAATTGCATAACACGAGCGATAGCTTACCAATTTACTTGAGCATTGTTAATGTTGGCATTCATCTAAAATGTCTATGAAGTGACATCTGAGAAAATGAGCTGTGGCTTAAAGCATGCACAAAAATTAGCAAAGATATAAATTGGCTAAAACAATGCCTATTATTAAAAGATGACATTTGCTGATGGCTCTTGGCGAAAAAGATAAAGTGTTTTGTTCACAACCGACAACTCGACTCACCATCAGAGCTGATATTCACTAAGATTAGTAAGGCTACTGGTTAGCATGCTAACCGCTGTTGTATACCAGCCCAGAGATAAAACTCAGTCGCTACTTAAACTGCATTTACTAATTTGAAATCACTCGTGTCAAATTATTTTGCAGAACTCCAAGTTTTGCGTTAACGAGTACAGTCAACTCTCGATACAGTGTACCCTCGATATAGTGTAGATCTTGATATAGTGTATATTTTTTCAACCTCATTTAGTCAGCTCTAAGCCAAACTGGCTTACCGTGTACCCTCGATATAGTGTATCTCCCGATATACTGTATATTTTCACGATCCCCGCGAGCTACACTGTATCGAGAGTAGACTTATTCAAAAGTTACTTTCTTTTCTTACGCGTTTGCTGAGTATAGAATGGTCTCTGAAGACAGACTCTTAAATCACTTGGTGATGTTTTGCAACAAAAAAGTAAATTGAGCACGTTTCACGGTGCCATAGCATTTCGTCCAAAATTCAGTTCGTCCAAAGTCAATTCGTCCAAAATGCAGTTCGTCTAAAATTCAGTTCGTCCAAAGTGCAATTCGTCCAAATTCAAACATGGTGAAGTCCGTCAAGGTTCTTATTAATTCATTTCCATTTGAATACCCATGTCTAGGCACTGCCAAATACAATCACCTGACTGTTTCTGTTTTCTTTCCGAATTAGGTCACCCAAGCACCACGTCCTTTCGACTGCCACCTAGATACTGCGGGTCTGAAACTACTTGAAGACTGAGGTTTCTGGGGTGGCGCCGAATTCATCAACACCGAATTCATCAACACAATTTGTCTTGGCACGAATTTTTAGGGTTTAAAATCGCAAATCCTTTTCCTCGCATCGGGCGGCGGTTAATTCCGCCCGCTGTAAATTCCCCGATGTGAATTCCGCCCTCTGTAAAATTCCTCGCGGTAAATTCCTCTTCCAGTAAATTCTCCAGCGGTAAATTCCCTCTCCAAAATTTTGAGGTTAGAGGTTCAAATCCTGGTGATAGAATAATTTTAGTTCTTCTATAACAGTCAAAAACTAGTTTTTTGAAGATTGTTCGTCCTCAAGATAAGTAGGGGAGACCCCTAGTACCTCCCTGAGCGGATATTGACCCCCCCCCCCAGAACCCGAAATTATCGACTTAGCTGAAAGTATTTTGACATAATTGTACAGTTGTAGGCCGTGCAGATTGTATAGAATCGTGTTTTGAACACGGTTTGATAATGCTAAAACAGCGATTTGACTTTCACGAACCCCAGTTCTGGAGTATCGTACCCTAAGGTGTCTAGGTGGTGCTCAGGTAATTGTACCTGGGTATCGGTTCAGTACTCAGGTCGAAGTGCCTGTGTAGTAGTACCCAATGCTCAGATGATTTAGGTGTATAGAAATATCTGAAGATTGAGAATTTATAAACTTGGTGGGATTCAAGATCTGGGGGTGAATGATAAGCCTATGCATCAATAATATTAACTGCATACCTTTTTATTTATTTAAAATTCATTAGCACATCAATAGTAAACCTTCAAATCATATTTTATTCACTAAACAATTGTAAGATCATGCACGGTAAACAAATAAGGTGAACAATAACTTTTTAAACTAATCCACTTCTAATTCCTTTTTCGACCTCAATTCGGATCATTCGCATCTGTTCTGGCAAAAATTCATCAAAATCTCTCTTGACAAGCATCTTGCAAACTTGCACACAGAGGCGCCCCAATCGAAATTATTGTTTTAAAACGGAATATCCTGCAAAATAAGATCTACCTAACAAGCACGCAAATTCAGTTTTACCTTTGGGCCGAAACCAATCCACTCAGAAGGATTCTCTTCATAATATCCTTTTTCTGTGGCGAATTCATGGAGGAACGACCTGAACTTTTTTGAACTATTTGACTTAGTCGGCTATAAAAAATAGTTCACTTGAGCAGATTTAGATGATTTTCACCGTCATCGTGCAGTGAGTCATGAAAATAGAGCTTTCTCGTCAGGATATTGACAGCCTAAATCAAAAAATATGTATAATAAGCAATCAACAAAAAGAATACCGCCAAAGACCAGTGCGCTGCTGTGTGGATCGGTACAGGAAGAAGTTCATATTCGAAGAGATCCGCATTCATCGTCTAATAAAGGACATCTTTTGGTCCTTTCTTGGCGAGTTCCTGGTAGAAGAATGAATCAAAGGCATAAATCTTAACATAAGCTAGACTTATGATTATAAAACGGAGAATTTACTTGCTTTTGGCAACGTTAAGTCCAACATACTGCGCTGGGCAAGTAGCTGGAATAGTAGCTAATAACGTCTCCATTTAACCACTGCTTCGGCTGTATACACTGGATCACTTGCTCCGTGAGAAGGATTCCAAACTTATCTGCGCAAATTTTGTCCAGCGGATCTGAATCAAATAAATCTAAAAAAGCATCTGTCAGCAATCGAAATTTACGCAAAGTGTACCAATCGTATCATCAAGCGTAATGAAAGCAATTATTTTCTGATTGCTTTGGATTATTCCCTAAATGCAATTATACTTAGTTTTAAAGATTGTAAAAGTAAAGTGTCCAAATACCTGAAACCGCTTAGCTTCTATGCGATTCTCATCTCCGGAGTGATTGTGCGCCAAGGTTAATTCGTACTTGTCATCGCTAGTCAGCCCCTTTCCTAAAAAATGAAGGCTTCAGTCAGAAAAAGCTTGAAAGAAAGTAAGGGTTCGTAACCTGCGCATTTGGTGTTTGATGTTCCGTCCCAACCAGTTTGGAAGAAGGTGCATCTCCAATATCTCCGTTTTCCTGTAGAAAGTATCTTCCAGTAGAGATGTCCACCAATATCCTTTAGTATTGGCCTGTTTTTTGGAAGTTAGCAGCTCGAAGTTCATGTTTGCCTGAACATTGTCATGTAAATTATACAAGTTCGTGGATTCTCAAAAATTTTACATGATTTACAGTTGAACCTGACTATAGTGCGCACCCTCGGGACTGGGCAAAGTACTAACTATAAAGAAGACGCACTATGGAGTGTGTGCACTACAGCCTGGTTCAACTGTACAAATATTCCTACATATGTTACGGACACAGCAAATTCAAAAAACTGAAATTTCGGGCGAAAACAAATTGTGTTGATGAGTTCGGTGTTGATGAATTTGGTGTTGATGAATTCGCGTGTTGATGAATTTGGTGTTGATGAATTCGGTGTTGACGAATTCGCCTAACGCCGGGTTTCTGCAGTCCAAATAGCTGTTTTGGTATGAAAATCCTACTCAGGACCATAGTGGTCCAGCCGTCCCTGTCCCGTCCAAGACGGCGCTGTTTTGGCCGGCCAGAGGCCGGCCGGCGAAAATTTTGAATTCTGGACGAAACGGCGGACGGTTGGGCAACGATCCGGCAGGCCGAAAGCCGGCCGGCGAAAATTTCGAATCTCGGACGGTGGACAAGAGAAACCATATCCTTGCCATTTGTTAAGCCTGTAAGGAAAAAGGGTGGGTGTTTAAACAAGTTTAGTTACGTAAATATAAACAAGATAGCCTTCAAAAAAAAAGATTCTGTTGGATTAAATATGATAATAATAGATCCTAATATTTAAACAAACGAATGACGAATGAAGCATTTCAATTGAATCTTTTGTAGTTGTTTTTCATTTCTGCCTTGTTTATCATTTCTCTTAGAACTTCTCTGATTTTGTTCTCCCAGTCCTCTCGAGTCAGCTGAGGTTGGGGCTCTTTTCCTTCCCACCAATTAGCCACTTTCTGTGCTAGGACGCTTGCCCCAATGAAAGCTCCTGCTTTCAAAAATGCCAACTTGAATGTTGTCGCCCCAACTGCCGTCGAAAACAGTTTTGAAATCGCCTTAAAATTATAAATTTACTAAAACTCTATTTTCACTTAACCTACATTCAGTGTCACTGCAGCAATTGGCACCACAACTTTTGCGCTTCGCTCTACTCGGATAGAGGGAGAGGCAAGGTTAATCGTTTTTGGATGCGATTATTTTCATCTTCTTCACTGATCGAATTTGCCCTCGGTAGCAGAATAGGCAACAAAATCACACATATTTTTTAGTTTTTTGGGCTCCATTGCAGCGGTTAGAATTTGAACAAGTTAGAATTTGTTGAACATTTTAAGTAATATAATTTAAATTATAAAACTATCCACAATTAATATCTAGCCAATTGGTCCTCTTCGTTCCCTTGCTCTTGAAATTCTAATGGTCACAGCTTCATCCGGCGCAGTTGAACGCTTTTTCTCAGTCCTCACCACGCACTCTGAAGGCCGACGAGTAGGCATTGGCGCCGAACTACTCAAGGCCCGCTCATTACTGTCCTACATTTCTAATTTTATGGAATAATCCTTGTCTAATAGTCAATTTAATAAAACAACTGAGCAGAAATGAAGCAATTGATTAGTCCGTTCCCATCCCGTCCAGGACGGCCCTGTTTTGGCCGTCCGGAGGCCGGCCGGCGAAAATTTTGAATTATGGATGGGACGGCGGACGGCCGGCCGAAAATTTGGAGACGGCGGATGGGACGCCGTCCAAATTTAAAAAAAATGGACCACTATGCTCAGGACAGGATGATGGGTGGGATACAATGTTTTTTTTGTTTAATTTGGGCTGAATCCAAAATTTAGTATTATGGAAGTGGATACCCGTTTGAGCAGGTTTCAGATGGTCTCCCTATGCACCCTGAAGCTTACGGGTCCGTTCAAAGCTATTTAAGCCAGGAAAAAATATTTCGCCACGACCGGGATTCGAACCTGTAGCCTACTAGAGACTTAATTTACGAAGGACCAATCTCATGTTGCAGTGACCAAAGGCCAATAAAATCTGGGTTTTGGGGGGTTTATTAAAAGGGGGACAAACTCTTTGCGAAAAAAACGATTTAGCGACTCAGAATCGCAATGTGATCGGATGAATCGCTCAGAATCTCACCATCGAACATTGCAAACCACTCCAAACCACCCTAAACAGTGTTTTCGAGTCGCTGGAGTGGTTTGGGATAGTTTTTGATATTTATGGTGTAATTCTGAGTGATTCACCTGATCGCATTGCGATTTTGATTCGCTCTATCGTTTTTTCGCAAAAATTTTGTCCCCCCCCCCTTCAGTAAACCCCTAAAATTAGATTTTACTAGCTTTCGATCACTCTGGCACGGGTTTCTGAGCGGTTGAAGTTATTCTGTGATCGTAAAAATCGTTTTCCCACAAAATTTCGACTTGGAATTCAAATTCGGACGAATTGGACTTTAGACGAATTAGCTTTTGGACGAATTGGCTTTTGGACGAACTGAATTTTGGACGGATTGTCTTTGGACGAATTGACTTTGGACGAACTGAATTTTGGACGAAATGCCATGGCACCAAATTTTGTGGGAAAACGATTTTCACGATCACAGAATAAATTCAACCGCTCAGAAACCCGTGCCAGAGTGACCGAAAGCTGATAAAATCTGGTTTTTAGGGGGTTTACTGAAGAGGGACAAACTTTTTGCGAAAAAAACGATAGAGCGAATTAGAATCGCAATGCGATCGGGTGAATCACTCAGAATTACACCACGAATATCTAAAACAATCCCAAACCCCTCCAGCGACTCGAAAACACTGTTTAGGGTGGTTTTTAGTGGTTTGCGATGTTCGATGGTGAGATTCTGAGCGATTCCTCCGATCGCATTGCGATTCTAATTCGCTGAATCGTTTTTTTTTTGCAAAAAGTTTGTCCACCTTTTATTAAACCCCCCAAAAACCAGATTTTATTGGCTTTTGGTCACTGGGGCATGAGATTGATCCTTCTTAAATTAAGTCTCAAAAAATTAAAGCTTCAAAAACACATTGTGGAGCCCGGTGTCGCTTAAGTATACCTACCAGATATCCACCTGTCTGTCGACCAATCAAGAGCTCTCTCACCAAATATGTTTTTAAAATATCAGATGCCTGACCAGTAATGCCAATAAAAGGAAATGATTGAACATTTAAAGGACCCTGTCTATTCTTTATCATGGCAATTTGAAGGGTTTGAATGCGTGCGGGACCACACACATTTTGTCAATAATAGTTCCGAATTATTTTTTTGTTTGCGCTTATTGTTTAGAAAATAAATTTAAAAATTTGTTCAAAACTTAGAACCATTCACTAGTCGAGCACAACGTTGCTTGACAATGCCAGATCGGACAACTCATCCGACTTGCACTGCTCCATAATTGTCACTTTTATTGTGTGACATTATATCGAATAGAACATAACGTTTTAAATTTAAATGCAAATAAAAAAATAATTCGAAAACATTATTGACAAAATCTATGTGGTCCCGCGCGCATTCAAACCTTTGAAATTGCCATGATAAGGAAGAGACAGGGTCCTTTAAAGAATGCTATCAGAGGTTCGTATGTGGTAATAGTATGCACTGCATCATTTACAGGTGGATCATTTCAGCCACAAAATGGTTCGATTTTTCGAAAAAGAATTAAATTAACAAGAGGTATAAGAAGGACCTATACGTCAACCAACTCGAAAAAAGTCATATGGAGAAAAAGTCCGATATTCACCGATCTCTATGCTGTGCATGCAAAGTGTAATAAAGTTGAAACTAAATCAAATATTATTAAACGCATCACTTAAGCCTGCTCATACTACCAGAAAATAAAAGGCCAGCGGTTGATACTATCACCAGATTCATAAAAATCAACAAGGTTCTTCTACCAGATTCGTCTGGCGAAATAAAGTTCTTTTCAGGAATGCTATAAAGAAAGAACTGCACGATTTTTTTTACCAACCGAAACAAACAAATGGTCAAGCCACAAACAACAAGCCAACAGGTTTATGTCTTACAAACAAAAATATATCACTGATCAAAACATAACGAAAAGAAATATTTTTTGAATGTGGGGCATCGGCTTTCTTCATTCCTCTTCCAAGGATGGCACAACAAGAGCGAATACATTGCAGATCACAACCAAGGCATCAGACTCCCTGAACAGTAGCAAATATCCGGCTGCAATGTTATACAGTCGCATCTCGATATAACGGCCAAAAGTTCGTTCCCGCCTATCACAGGGCCCGACACATTTTTAACTCTATCTGTAAAATATTTTGCCAGCTATCTTTGGCTAGTCTAGTCAGAAATATCGCAAGGTTTCCGATTTTGCCGGTCGTTTTTGTAAATGGCAACAGTTTTGCCAAAAAGACCCGCGCCTCTCGATATAGCGTCACCTAATTTTCAAAAAAGGGTGACGTTATGTCGAGAGGCGCGGGTCTTTTTGGCAAAACTGTTGCCATTTACAAAAACGACCGGCAAAATCGGAATCCTTGCGACATTTTAGACTAGAATAGCAAAATACAACTGGCAAAGGACTTCAAAAATAGAGTTTAAAAAGTGTCGGACCCTCGACGAGAACGAACTTTTGGGGGTGCTGTTATATCGAGAGCGACTGTACGAAAAACTATTTACCAACGAGTGCTGAAGGCGGCATCAGTGGCTTGGTCCTGAAAAAAACAGGAAAATCTAATTCTGCAACACAGATTTCGTGAACATTACCAATAGCAGGTGCTGGACACATTCAAGCCAGCGCCGAGGCCATTTTGCATGGTGCTGCAACACACTAAAATCGGTTCCCATCGAAGCAGACTCAGCATTAGAATCGTGAAATAGCTTACCGCAGAACTTGGAGTTGCTTTTCAAAGAGACGAGAGCTTCCGTGATCTTCTCAGTAGCCAGTTTGGTCCAATTTCCGGATTCGGAATACTCGTAATTACTTTGGCCAATCACCTCATCGAGAACTTTCTTGCAAACGCCTTGCACGGCTTCATCAGTCAAGGAGAGCTGAAACTAGGATAATAGATGGAGGAAGGGGTGGGGGTTTTAACTGGGATTTTAACACCGGCGTAAATCCCAGAAACAGTGATTTCTACGTGCCCCTCCCCCTAATAACAACACACAAGAAAACTTATTAAAAAATATTACCTGAGATTGCTCGGCCATATTCTAGTTTTCCAAATCGGTTGTCCGTAGAATAATACTAAAATCAAATTTACTTCACTGATGAAGCACCAAAACACTGTCAGTATTAAAACGAAATATTCTTTCGGCGGTGAAAAAATTGGGGGTACCATATTTTCTCTATTAATGCACCCGGTTCATTATTTTTCAACCCTTCAAAAATGTTGAAATTGTAAAGCAAAAATGGCCCTAACTCTAAAAATCCTAGTAAAAAATCGAGGGGGGGGGGCGGTTCATTCAGGGTGCGCAGATGAAAAAAAGGGAAAAATCAGGATTTTGAACAAAAAAAATATCCAAAAATCAGGATTTCGAACAAAAAAATCAGGAAATTCCTGATTTTTGGCGATCAAAAATCAGGATTAGAATTGAAAAATCAGGAAATTACTGATAAATCAGGACATCTGCGCACCCTGGGTTCATTATGAGAGAGGGGTTCATTAATAGAGAAAAAACGGTAAGTGAAAATGCCAAAACAAAAATGCCAAGAGCAAAAATGCTAAGAGGAAAAATGCCAAGAGCAAAAATGCCAAGACAAAAATGCCAACGCAAAAATGCCAACAGCAAAAATGCCAACAGATATTTTGACAGCAATAGCTTTGGTTCTCAACTTGTCTTCGCTTTAATCTTTTAACTATTCCATACCAGCACTTTTCCTTTTGGGTTTATTGATTCGAAAGGTCGAATGCTTATGAATAAATTTCTGAAATGTAGAAGAGAACCTCTTGGTACCTCCAGCATCCGAAATTTCGTATCCAGCTGAAAGTAAAATTTGTGCGCTTTCAAAGTGTTCCAAAATATTTGGCCAACCGCTTCAAATAGGCGTGAAATAGGCGTAAACGCCTAACTTAGGCGTCTACGCCAATCTTAGGCGTAACGCCTATCGCAGGAAAATGACGCCTATTTATAGGCGTAAAAATACGCCTATTTTACGCCTATTTCTGGCCATATAGGCGTGTTTGCAGTTCCCTGCCTAGGATGTCTATGAAAAATCTCATATATCTGCTTCTCTCTTGTTGATCAAATGTTAACTCTTCTTGATTTGTTATGTTCTGCCTGAAATAAAGTCAAGTGCCGATGTAAGTGTGATGATTTGGATTTGCGTTGTGCTCCTTTCAGCACTTCGGTGTGTGCTGTTTTTAGGGGAGTCGAACTTGGTAGTTAAAGGACCATACTTGTTGATGACAATGGGAATTTGGCAAATTCAAATGCGCGCGGGTAACACTTTACTTGACCCCCCCCCCACGGCTGACCCACTTTTGATGACAATTTTGAAAAACCGATTGCATATTCGTGTTTCTCGACCCCGATTTAGGCGCGAATTTACCAGTCGTTTCCGGTAAAGTGAAAAAAAAATTTTTCAAACCACAGGGGGGGTATCATGGATTTTAGTCAAAATTTGAAAAATTTGAATTCGCGCCTTTTGAATTTTGAAGGGATTAAGGGCTGTATAGGGAGGGGAAGGGAATAAAAGGGGCCACTTTTATGGCAGAACGTTAGAAAAAACATATATTGGTATATTCTGGCTGTCTTACCATGTTTTTTAACTGAGCCGTGGCAAAAAGAGCCTCTATATGCATTCTATGGTCAAGAGTACTTCTCGGAACCATGTCTAAGGTAAGTGAGTGCGCGCATCTCTAACTCTCAAGCCCCCTGCGCCCCTTCGGGGGCGCAGGGGGCTTGGGGGCTTGGAGTTGAGATGCGCACACACACATACCTTAGACACAAATCACTCGAAAAAGACTCTGGATGCATGAAAAAGCATGCATACCAGAGTTTATTTATGCGGTAGGCCCCAGTATTCAAAACTATGTTCAACATCTTCTTGTTAGTGGCCCCTGTGTGATTAGTGGCCCTCTTTTATTTCCTTCCCCTCCCTATAGAGCCCTTAACCCCTTCAAAATTCAAAAGGCGCGAATTCAAATTTTTCAAATTTTGACTAAAATCCATGATACCCCCCTGTGGTTTGAAAAAAAATTTTTCACTTTACCGGAAACGATTGGTAAATTCGCGCCTAAATCGGGGTCGAGAAACACGAATATGCAATCGGTTTTCAAAATTGTCATCAAAAGTGGGTCAGCCGTGGGGGGGGGGGGGGGTCAAGTAAAGTCAAGCCTGCGCGCGGGACACTTTTTTTTACTCCAAAAATACTTTTTGAATTATGTGTTGTTGGAGTATAATATTGAAAGACATAATAGTATATTAGCGACCCAGGTAGCTTAGTGGTAAAGCAGCGTAGTACGGGGGATATCAGTCTCAGGTTCGATTCCGTGTCTGCTGTGTTATTTTTAAAATTTTATTCTTTATACAGGGTGTGTCAAAATTACGTTAACATTTAAAAAAAAAATCGGACAGCAAAACACCGAAGCGGCCCGTTTCCAGATTTTTGGGTGGCAAGCCCCGGAAACGTCCCTAATGAGGCCTTCATGAACAAAACAATACAAAACAACAAATCATAAATGCAAAAAGAATGACGGAAAACGATAAAACGATCTTTATTGATGATTCCCGGGGTATTTTTTTCTCAGCCAAGCTTGTGTCAATCTGGCAGTTTGAGGCGGTGCACCATCCTGAAAAATTACGACACAATTTCAGTAGTAAGACAGTAAAACAGTAAAAAAGGTGACAGTGAAAAATAGCTGCTCTTATCTTAAAAAAATTGTGAAATGAAAACAAAAATCAAACCAAATGCTCTTCATTTCTTGCACTCCTCTTTCTTCCCTGCCCAATCCGGTTCTTGTTAGCGCCTGTTTCTTCAAATCGACGTGCCTCATTGCTGACCGTTTGCCTTGCCACTCCAAATAGCTGCCCGATCCGCGCATACCCAAGACCTCGGTGACGAAGATGGACAAAACCGGCACGTAGCTCCTCTTTCTTGACTGCAGCCATACCTGCAAAATTGACTAAATTGGCATTGCAAAATTCGATGAACCGACTTCAAACGTAAACGTGAAATATTTAAAAGAGACGACAGAAATAAATGCGATGAAAACTTCGAGGAATGATAAAAAAAATAGAAAGCAAGTGAGAAAACAAGCGGGAAAGTGAACAAAAAATTGAATTCTGACCGAAAATATTAAATTTCAAAATGTTAACGTAATTTTGAGACACCCTGTACATATGAATGATTAAAAAAAAATTTCGGAATAAAAAAAGTATCCCGCGCGCATTTGAATTCGCCAAATTCCCATTGTCATCAAGAAGTATGGTCCTTTAACAAAATATTGTTGAGAAATGTTTTTAAAGTTTTTTCTGCCTATTTTCCAGGCCTGTATAATTATTCTGGTTATCATAAATTTTTCTAAATTCAAGCAAAGTATCTAAAAAATCAAAAATTGTTTGAAAAGAAAGAAAAAGTTTTTTTGAAATTCTTGGCGTTTTGTTTATTTTAAACCGAACGTAAATTTGAATTTTGAGGGGCCGTGACAGCCCCTATTCCTTTTAGAATTTCAAAGGCGCCAATTCAAATTTTCTAACTTTTGGCTAAAAAACCATGATAATACTGCAAAAGAATACCGTATTCACTCTATTAACTCCCCACCCTCTAATAACTCTTCACCCCTATAATAATCTTCCATACTTAATTCCTTGGGGTTAGCACTTTTATGCATAAGTATTTAAACAAACTAATCAACAAACTTGAACAAATAGTCATCTTTCGAATCTCCCAGTTTTATTTTGTGATTTTTTCTTCTTTTTGCAACTCGCCATCTTCAAGAAGTCCATCTTCTTCTTCTTGAAGATGTTTTTATGCAATAATTTTGCCATAAAGGGACCAGAAAAGCAGTTTAAAAGGGATTATGGGCTGTATTGGAGGGGAGGGGAATAATACAGGGGCCACTTTTTTTTAGCTGCTTTACCATGTTTTTCAACTGGGCCGTGGCAAAAAAAGACTCTATATGCATTATATGATCGAAAGCACCTCTCGGAATCATGTCTAAGGTAAGTGAGTGCGCGCATCTCTAACTCTCAAGCCCCCTGCGCCCCCTTCGGGGGCGCAGGGGGCTCGGGGGCTTGGAGTTAAGATGCGCACACCCACATACCTCAGACACAAATCACTCGAAAGCGACTCTGGATGCATGAAAAAACATGCATACCAGAGTTATTTATGCGGTAGGCCCCAGTATTCAAAACTATGTTCAACATCTTTATTTTTTCGCCGAAGAGCATGGGGGGGGTCCACCACGCTGATGGGCTTGGTCCATGATATGAGTAAACCGTATTCAAAACTATCGAGAGCATTTCAGAAGCAATAATAATAGGAAAAACAATATCAACGAGCCTTTTCAGCCGCATTCCTTTAAAAACGGGCGCCTTTTGGGTCGGGCGCCTTTTGTCCTAGGGCGCCTTTTGGTCGGGCGCCTTTTGGGCGATTCCGTAGTGACACTTTGTGACACCTTTAATATAGTGACACTTTATTGTCGGCTAACACACAGGTGTTGGTACTCAGATAATGGTCCTCAGGCAGCTATTCCCGAATGGTCCCACTTTGGTGCTGATACTCATGTAATGGTATTCTGGGGCGTTAAGCGAATCAATCCACATCCCGTATTGCTCCATACACGAATTGATCCATACTTTTAAAATTCGGGCATTGAGAATTTTTTTTTGTCTGAACCAACCTAACCAGGCGGTCGTCCACTTGGAGCAACTTTTTTTTTGAATTTTTGGGTATTAGAACCTGTTTTCTGGATCAACTCGGGCATGCTGAGAATGGTTTGATAGTGGTAAAATGGCGTTTCGTCGGGTATTTTTTGATTTTAGGAGATAATTGATTTTACAAAAACTCGATTATACCGAAACTCAAAATTACCCTACAAAACGGCATTCTAACAATATCAAACTAAATTCAGCATGTCCAAATTAGTCCAGAAAATAAAGTTTGGAACTTGAAAAACGAAAAAAAAATTTTGATCCAAGTGGACGACCACTTGGCTTAGTTGGTTCTGACTTGAAATATAAATTCTCACAAATTTTTGTTTGGAGTAGTTTTGGATGGTTTCGAGTGTTTTTTGTTGGTTTTAAGTGTGTTGGGTACTTTTAGTTGGGTTTGGAGGTTTGGGTGTCTTCAGGTGGTTTTGAGTGGTTTAGGGTGGTTCAGACACATTCTAAAATTTTTCGAAAAAACAACAAGGGGGACAAAGCAACTTTTGAATAAAAAAATTGACGAAACGTCTATTTACCGTAATTCACATTGCGAGGGTGAGGGATAGGAGTGCACAATACAAATGAATTAGGTTATGTAAAAAATTAGACACAAACGGCCTTAGACACAAACGGCTTAGACACAAACGGCTTAGACACAAACGGTTTAGACACAAACGGCCTTAGACACAAACGGTTTTAGACACAAACGGGGTGTACCCCGTTTTTAATGCACTTTGCAGAACTTTCTGGTGCAGTTTTTCCTGTTCTTTCGAATGGTATCAATTGGTAACTGAAAAAACGACCTTATCACACTTTTTAGTGCTTATTTAAATATCAACAACGCTTTTGAAAAATGGCAGAAATATTTCTTTTTTTAAAACTTTTACATAAAATTGTCATACATACCTCGATGATACCTTATTTGAAAGCCCATGATCTGCGCTTTCTTTTAGTTATAATTTATTGAATTCGATAATGCAAATTAACGATATCTGCCCTCTTGAAGTTGCATACAGAAAATGTTGACTTGGTTGGTTTGTAGGGGCAGCTGGTTATTCCCGAGTAGCTTTTGGGGTATTACCGAGTAGCGTCCAGTATTTTATTATAATTTCTAATTAGTGAAACTGGGTAGCGCCGGAATTTGCACTGTTGACTAGGGCGAATTTTTTACCTTAAATTATCTCGGATTGTGTCTCGGCCAAACAGACATTGAATCCTGACTATTGGTGTTGGCAGCAAATGCCGTGGGGTATAGCGAAACCTTCAAAGCCCAAAACTTTTATCACGGAATTATTTAGCTCGAAATGTTAAGCTCAGATACCAGCGGCAAAATGTTCGATCTTCAATCTTTTATGGACCGTCACATGGTTTTTCGGGCAAAAGTGAATACTTATTTCTGACCGTATTTTTCTCAATATTCGATCCTTTTTTAGGTTGACTACACATACGAAGAAGTAGAGCAACTAATCGAGCAGGCGAGAGCAGTCATTCAGAATGAAAGCGCTCTTTGTGAAATCACAGCTCCTGTAAACGTTGTGGGCGATATCCATGGACAGGTTTTAAAACACTAGAAAGCATTATCGATACAAATGAGTGATTTCAGTTTACGGATTTGCAGCGAATCTTTTCGATAGTTGGGACTCCCGGAGAGAATCGATACCTTTTCTTGGGTGGTAAGTCTTTTTCTTTCGTGTTATTTTTAACTCTAACCGATAATGTGTGGTAGACTATGTTGACCGAGGCGAGCAATCGATGGAATGTATTTGTGTTTTGCTTGGATACAAAATCGCATTTCCGGACAGAGTAAGATGTGGTTTTCGTTGTTAGTTGCCATCAATGTACTATTATTCTAGATATTCTTGCTTCGAGGCAACACGAATGTCAGTACGGTAATCGTTTCTCTGTTAGGGATATACTTTATCTTCTTATCTTTCAGTCAATCGAACATACGGGTTTTATGATGAACTGGAGCGGCGATTTCATTTGGGTCCAGCAATGAAACTCTTCAAGTCATTTAATGAACTGTTCTCTTATTTTCCACTTGCTGCTTTGATCCGCAATCGTATTCTGTGCATGCACGGTGGTTTGTCTCCTCATCTCAACTCGCTGGATGATATTCGCACGTATGCTGAGCTGATATATAATATATTTGGCAAGATTGCTAATGAATTATTTCTTACAGATCCAAATGCCGGTAGCCCAGATAGAAGCTGAAGGCTGGCGCAGGATCTTCTATGGGCTGATCCCAAGTATGACATCAATGGTTTCGAATTCAACTCTTTGCGTGAGTGTAGCGTCAACTTTGGAGAAGATGTCGTCCGAAAGACTTGTCAGAATCTTAAGCTTGGTCTTGTCATTCGTGCTCACAGGTATACTAATTCTCTTTGAAGAAAACGGCCTAATTCCTTATTTCATAGGTCATGAAGAATGGATATGGCTTTTTCGCTGGACGCAAGCTGGTTACTATCTTTTCTGCTCCGAGATACATCAAAGAACTAGTAAGCCATTTTTCTATTTCTTTTATTTCTCCTAATGTGCATCGCTTATAGAACAACCGTGCCGCTATCCTTCGAGTGAACAGCTCCTTGGTCTGCAGCTTTGTTCTTCTTAATCCGGTGACTAAAGAAACGGCTGGACCGGAGCATTTCCGGAAAACGTTTAAAGATGAATCAACAGCGTATTCAAGCGCTGAATAAAAAGGAATGTGCTCGAGCTCTATGTAGTACTGATTACTATAATTTTGTGTAATAAATAAAATTTCACTGCGTAATCAGAGCTGGTTTGTGGTTTTGTTATACAGGAGTGTCGAGGGCTTCTGCGCGTCATTGTGTGTAGTAGCTTACTCTACTTTTCAGTCGCAAATATTTTCCATCTGTATTGTCACTGTGTCAAGTCACAGTATATTTATACATACGCCTTATTTCGTCAATTTTATCCGTAATGCTCTGCTGAAGATATTTTATTATTATAAATAAATGAAACGTATATTAAACAAACAATTTATAATACGGCTGATGAAGCCACGTATCTATCAAAAAAATAGCGATGAGTTTGAGCATTCGATACCGTAGAAGACGGATATATCAACTATTGAAACCAAGATACTGTAGTTTTGATAAGTGCTTTTCTTCTGGCTTACTTTCCTTCAGACACAAGTTTGTCATATGCATCCAGTGTGAGGAAGTCACTTAACTCTGGCTCCAACACAAACTTTTCCAGTAACTCTGAAGCCTCAGGCAAACGGTTGACTACAGAGCCAGCACGGATAAGTCGCCTTTCTGTCTCCGCTGCAATGGTTTGCTTAACCAAATTGGGATCAATGGTGCGGCCATCTATATTTGTCAGACAAATAAAACCTCTGGTAAAATACCGTCATATGAAAATACCTTCGAGGCGAGCCTCGTGACGAAGCCATTGCCAAAGTTGGGCTCGAGAAATTTCCGCAGTTGCAGCATCTTCCATCAAATTGTAAAGTGGGACACAACCAACACCTCTCAGCCAGCTGTCCAAGTATCCTGCAAGAATAAATTCGTTAAAAACATGTTTTGCCATTAGGGTTCTTTAATTTTGCAACACTATGAAATACCCTAATTATGGCTATTTAAATTTAATGAACATCTGAAAGAGATTAAAAAATCTTTTCACTGACCAAGAGTGACAGAAATGTTTCGTCGGAATCCGAAGTCAGTCCTTGTTCCGTCAGGCACTACTGTCAAGTCTTTGCTGGAAGCATCATAAGAAGTCAGTTGACGATTTATTTGGTTGGGCCCGCTGAGAATTCCGTCAAAGACTTCTTTGGCCACGGGTATAAGTCCAGGATGAGCCTAAACATTATGTTTTACTAAATGCATATATAGCAAAATAAGGCGAAAACTGACCACCCAGGTTCCATCATGTCCTGAAAAATTTAGTCGATTTACTAAATTTAGCAATAAAAATCTTTTTAGCTTGGCTCACCATCAGTTGCCTCACGCTCCTTGTCAGCTCTGACTGCAGCCAGAGCTTTGTCGTTGGCAGCCTGGTCATGCTTAATTGGAATTTGAGCAGCCATACCACCCATAGCAAAGATCTTGCGTTTGTGACAAGTCTTAATCGACAGGAGGGAATAGGCGCGGAGGAATTCGGAGGTCATGGCTAAAGTTTAGAAAAATTTGTACAAACCATTAAAAAAACGTTCCGAGGACAATTTTATCGATCAAGAAAACACCACGAAATTCGGGGCAGGACGAACTCGTATTCGCAAAACTCATATTTGACAAAACTCGTATTCGCAAAACTCGTATTTGACAAAACTCGTATGCGACAAAACTCGTGTTTGACAAAACTCGTATTCTAACCAAATTAGCTTGTTTGTTTGAGTCTAGGTGTCTCGTCTAATAAACATCGTGTACATCAAAACATCGAGAATTCTTGCGCAGGCGCAACAATTCACACAGGTCATCGCCGGTCGGAAGCCAGTAATAGAGTGGGCCGATGGAATGGTTGCCGCATTCTAGAAAAGAAAAGCAATGTTGTTATCAATTATGTTTAATCGCCAGTTGTTCACGTTGTATTGACTGAGGAAAAATAAAGTAAAAGCAGAATCACAGTTAGTAGGAGTAGATTTTAAAGACAATAACGCTTATTAGTCGGATATATATTGGAATGTTGCCTTGTGAATGTGTGTTTAACTCATAAAAACAAGCAAATTTTGGTAGAATACGAGTTTTGTCGAATGCGAGTTTTGCGAATACGAGTTTTGTCAAATACGAGTTTTGCCGAATACGAGTTTTGCGAATACGAGTTCGCCCTGCCCCCGAAATTCGACTTACTAATTTGGAAGCGGTCAGGCAGAAGGAATTTTCGGTGGTTTCGAAACACTTTGATGTAGGAGAAGATATAATCCCATCGTCCACAGTTCAATCCTACAATATAGTCCTTCAAAGCATATGCAATCTCATCCATCTGGAAGGCAGCCAACAGGTGCTCAATTAGTACTGTGCACTTGATAGTTCCATGTGGTAGGTTCAACTTGTCTTCCGTGAATGCAAACACTTCAGCCCAGAGTTTAGCCTCTTCAGCATTTTCAAGCTTAGGTAGGTAGAAGTAAGGCCCAGAGCCTTTGTCTACTAGGGCTTTGGCGTTGTGGTATACAAACAATCCATAGTCGAAGAGAGAAGCACTAAGTGGCTTCTTGTTGACCAAAACATGTTTTTCGGTCAAATGCCAGCCACGAGACGCACTTTCAGCACTAAAATAAAAAAACCTTTAAAGGGGCATGCCCGTGCCCGACACGGAGAAAAGGCGGGGACCAGCATGTCTTTGTTTTCTTGGCAAACTTTTACATTTGTTCTTGTGTAGATTTTTTAAGTTTTCTGCCTGATTTTTAAAAGTACCGTAAGGTCATCAATATCAGATTTGACGCAAAACGATTGAAAAATAAAACGATTCAAAAAAAAATTGATGGTCCCCGCCTTAAATTTTTGAAACGCCCGGGCATGCCCCTTTAAGGAGCATCAACAGAGTGAATAGAAAAATTCCCCGATTTTTAACCCATTTGTGCCTACGTGATTTGCAAATACCGTAATTCCTCTAATAAGCCGCCCCCCCCCTAAATTCAAAAACGGGTTTCTGGCATTGTGTTTTTGACCTATGTTTTGAAAACCACTGTTAGGCAAGTCTCCATCTATCTTGTAGCTCATCTCACTGGCTACAAATTGAGGGGTAACTTGCCAAAGAGGAGTCTTCAAAAAATGGGTCAAAAACACAATGCCAAGAACACGATTTTGAACCAGAGGGGGGGGGCGGCTTATTAGAGGAATTACGGTAGACGTAAATTCACCTTTTTCTGGCTTCGGTCAAATTTTCACGAAAATTTGACCATCTAGATATTTCGGCTCACCTACATTTCGAATTACACTTTTATGAAAATCCATCATTATAAATAAAAGTCTTTTCGAAAAAAAATTTAAAGGGGCATACCAGCGCGTTACATGGTCAATTTCAAATTTTGAAAAGGCGGGGGACCACACTTTCAAGACAAAAAACATTTGATTTGAAAATGTTCCTTTAAATTTTTTATTATTGTCACCGAAAAAAGTTGTCACCGAAAGACTTTTTCTTGTCACCGATTTCTTATATTTTTTGTTTTTGGTGACTATTTTTCGTTTTATTTTTCGTATTTTCAGGTGACGCTACATCCACTGATGACTTTGTGAGATCGTATGCAGCCGCAGTCAAATATTTTCAGAAATCGGTGACAAGAAAAAGTCTTTCGGTGACAACTTTTTTCGGTGACAATAATAAAAAATGGCTCAAATTAAAAACACCCCTCAAAATATGTAAATCCCCCTTAAATTTATTTTTTACCGCCTCAAATTTGAATTTCGCACAAAATGTGTGAATCCCCCTCAAATTTAAAATTTACCCCCTCAAATTCAACATTTTTACTAGAGTAGTTCACGGTCGGTTAACCGACCCGGTCGGTTAACCGACCGACCGGGTATTTGGCCAAAAAAACCGACCGAAAAACCGGGTACAAAAAACCGGGAAAACCGAAAACCGGGTACAGCAAAATTTCGGTTAATTTACGACAAAAAAAAAACCGAAAACCGGGTACAAGCCGGTTAACCGACCGAAAAAAAAACTGAAAAACCGTAACCGAAAACCGGGTAGCCAAATCCCGGTTAACCGAAAACCGGGTAAGGCCCAATTAACCGACCGTGAACTACTCTAATTTTTACCTCTCCAAATTTTTTTGACCCTTTTTGCGAATTTTTGTATCAGTTTATAACTTTGACGTCTCTATCGTTATTTTTAATTTTGATTTGTTTTCTGGAGCCGTGGCAAACACGAAAAAATTCCACGAATGTATTCGTTTTATTATTAAGAATTGTAATATTAAGAATTGTATCATTGTTGAGTTGCTGAATAAATGCCTTTTTAGTATTGATAGTTCTTGTTTCATGTAGTTTTTAATAGTGTGGAGTATTTGTCGAAGCATAATCAGCGCTTGCGGACAGTTGGGGTATACAGTAAGGGAAAATTCTATGCGGCATGAGTAAAATGACCGATTATTTTCGGCTTATTCAAAAAAATCAATCCGGTTCCGGTGTGAAGGTTTTTTCCGTGCGTCGAGAGTCGCTCTGGAGCGTTTTGCTTCCTATGCATATATCTCAACTTCATGGCTCTTATCTCTCCAATAATTCTTGCTCCCAAAAAAATGATTCTCACTAAGACAGCAAGATTATACAGTCAAACGATTGGCAAAATCAGTATGCTCACGATATTTGCGACCAGACTGTCAAAACCGAACTAGCAAAAATGTTCAGTTCTGGTAAAAAGAGTGTCAGACCCAAGACTGGTACGAACTGTGAGGGAGGGGGGAGGTTCGTGCCGGATATCGGGGTTTGACTGTAACACAGCTGCAAGTAAAGGCTTTATTTGAGAAAAAGTAACACAGATACATCAATAACAAAAGACCAGAAATATGTGATTTCAATATGCTTCATCTTCTAATTTTCCTTTCGGCGTTGACGCCCTGAAACACAGAAAAGATAAGCTACATAGAAAGCGACTCAATGAAGATCTAACCTCATTGAAGTTTTGGGTAAATCCTCGCAAATCATTGTCCGCGGCAAAGTGGACTCCCACAGTTTGGCGGAGATGCTCTTCCTCATCTGTCGCTAGGTACTTGACTTGAAACTGAGCTGCTATGCGAGATGTGTTAAATATCATGTCCTCATTCATCCAGTGTGAAAACGCCAACGTTCCTCCACCATAGCTGTTGATCTTCGAGAAAAGCGTCTTGCATCTTCCGATACAGTTCCAACCTTGAGCAGACATATTGTTATGAAATTACAGATTTATCATTATACCAGTGTCATCCACTTCAACTAGCTTGCCAAGCCGCTTGCCAACGATGTAGAAGCGACAACGGGCGATGTAAACGACAATAAATTCTGCATGCTCCATTGACCTGAAAGAGATGTGATCGCTCCACGGGATCGATTTGCTCTTCTTGTTATTTAACTATATCCAGGTAACGAGAAGGCATTTGGAGGCGTCTAAGAAAAATAATTGAACGAGCAAAAGAAGAGAAGATAGTATATTTACGTATCTTAATTGAATTTGAGGGGGTAAAATTTGAATTTGAGAGGGGTAAATTTTAAATTTGAGGGGGATTTACACATTTTGTGCGAAATTCAAATTTTAGGAGGTAAAAAATAAATTTGAGGGGGATTTACATATTTTGAGGGGTTTTTTCACCTACAGCCAATAAAAAATTTAAAGGAACATTTTCAAATCAAATGTTTTTTGTCTTGAAAGTGTGGTCCCCGCCTTTTGAAAATTTGAAATTGACCGTGTAACGCGCTGGTATGCCCCTTTAGATGGCAAAAATTGTTTCATGACAAAAATTGTGTTGTAACAAATTGTTGTGAAACTAATCAATTTTGGAAATATCTGGTATCGCACATGTCTTTGTGGAAACAGCTACCGTATTTCCTCTAATAACTCACCCCCCTCAACTTTGAGGGCCTATATCTCAGCTCGGAACAAATATTTTGCAAAGCTGTTTATTGCGTTTTCTTAATTCCCACGAGCTCTACCGATTCCAGTTTTTAAATTTAATATTTTCACCCAAAAATCTCGAGATCGACCTCAAATTTTTCCAATTTTCAGCGATCCAAAAAATAACTCACCCGGGTGAGTTATTAGAGGAAATACGGTATCTGTTTCACTTATTTTTAGCCTTTGTTACTTATGCTAACACTAATTCTTCTCAAAAACATATTTTGATCCCCAGTTCATATCTTAGTACAAATTATCGTCACTAAATTTCATTTAAACCATCATATGATACAAATCGTTCGTGCTTGTATCATCAAGATACTAATTTAAACACAGTGACCACTAAAATTCAAAGGGATGTTCCAGAGACTTAATATGACATTTATTCAAAGAGAAATCAACAAAATAGTTTACTCAATACTGATCTAACGACGTCAAATCTGATTGTTTTCTAAGATATTCAAAAACTCTATCCTGACGATAGCTTCTTGCAATTGTTGTTCTCTGATGGGCCACACGCTTTTCTTCTGATCGCAATTTCTTTGGCGTGCTTTGCAATAATACAATCTGCACCTCCATCATGCTGCATTCTTTTTTGATCTCCCTAAGCCATTTAGCTCACTTGCATCTGGGCGCAGCATGCACTTAGTCATAAATTCATGAAAAGCTGTCGACACATCGTCTGTGGGAACATATGCTAAAGATTCGTCATGGCAGTTACGATACAATGGAAAAAATAATACAGTGCATACCTAGAGATTTAAGCACGTCAAATAATAACGAAAATTCTTTCGCCTCTTTGTATGCGATGCATTTTCGACTACAGTTGGATAGATTTTACGAGGCGCAGTCTGAAAAGCACGAAGCTACATCATAATGAAATATTTAAAAGATCAACAAACCTGATCTTGCTCTGCCAAAGCTCGAATCTTTGCTTTGGTTACTCGATAATCCAAGTCTACTTCAGGCGTACAGTGACTATGCTGCGTTCGACTTCTCCTAACGCACTGTTTTGACTGGTTTCTTTCTATGACCATTTTGCACTCCTCATTGTACTTCACGCATCGCCACAGCTAGATCCCTTGAGAATTAGGTCTTCCTTATTGTTTGTATGGCACTACCTGTTGCTCTTCTGCAGCTTGCTCAGGCATTAGCTCTTCTTCACCAGCATAGCTTGAAAAATTGAACTCATCGCTAGAGCTAGCTTCATCAGTACTGCTATATGCAAAAGAATCATTCATGATTTTCAGCTGAAACAGAACATGAAAAGCGAGAGTGAGGCAGCAACTATTTATTTGCTCATTGGTTTACGAAAAATAAGATCCGCCGAACTTGACAGAGTCTACTGTATAACAATTTTCCCCATAAATAGTTAACTACAACACAATTTTTGTCATGAAACGATTTTTGCCATTTAAATTTTTTTCGAAAAGACTTTTATTTGGATGGTACTTTCTTCTTACCGCAAAACACTTGAAAATTACCGCAATTCATTTTTTTATTACCGCAATTTGATTTTCCCGCAAAATACTTTTTTCTTACCGCAAAATACTTTTTTCTTACCGCAAAAAATTTTCTCGTCGTTTCTAGTCAAAATTTTGCGGGAATTTGAATTTTTCAGTCAGGAAATAACTTGGATCCCTCAGAATCCCAGCCGGAGTGGTCAGAAGCCCCTGAAAGTTGGTTTTTTCGGGGTTTACTAAAGGGGGGGTAACCTTTTTTAAAAAATCGATTGAGCGGATCAGATTTTGGGTCCGATGAGCTTAATCGCTCAAAATTCCACCCTGAACCATTCTCAACCATCTTAAACCACTCTAAACCATCCAAACCAGTATCTAAATCCCCTAAATCCGTGCTTAGGCTTAAGATGGTTGAGAATGGTTCAAGGTGGAATTTTGAGCGATTAAGCCCATCGGACCCGAAATCTGATCCGCTCAATCGATTTTTCGCAAAAAAAAATCGACCCCACCCCTTTAGTAAATTAACGGTAAGAAAAAAGTATTTTTGCGGTAAGAAAAAAGTATTTTGCGGGAAAATCAAATTGCGGCAAGAAAAAAGTATTTTGCGGGAAAATCAAATTGCGGTAATAAAAAAAATGATTTGCGGTAATTTTCAAGTGTTTTGCGGTAAGAAAAAATATCATCCCTTTTATTTATAATGATGGATTTTCCTAAAAGTGTTATTCGAAATGTAGGTGAGCCGATATTTCTCCATCCAAGTTTATCCATCTAGATATTTATAGTATCTATATGACAGTAGCAGAGCTGCACCGGAATATTCTGTTTTTTTTCATATCCGATACAGCCTTAGAAATAAGGAAATCTCCACAGTTTTACTTTGAAATAACTAACCAGCAGTCTCCTTGTTCAAATGATAGTGGACTTTCGTGGCTGGATGTTCAAATGAGATATCTCCCCTGACAGCATCATACAAATTTATTTGTCCCTCTATTTGGTTGCGCCAAGTGGGTGAGTTTGAGTCTTCAAAGTCAGCCATAAACACTTTTGCGCCACTATTTAGTGCGTTAATCACCATCTTCCTGTCGGTTGGGCCGGTTATTTCCACTCGTCGATCCTGCAGGAATAAGACTGTATAGAATTATAATTTCAAACTTAAGCCAACCATAAGATCCTTAGGAATGGGAGCTCCCTGCCAGCCTCTGTCGCTGCGAATCTCTGCAGTCTTGGGGTCGAAGTCGGGATAGTAGTCACCGGTGTCGATGCGGTTCTGCAAAATCTTCCTCTGAGCTAACAACTTGTGTCTCTTTGGCTCGAAAGTTTGATGCAGATCCTTGAGGAAGCGCAGAACATCTGGAGTCAGAATCTTTTCATCTCCCGATTGCATAGCAGAGGTGATCTGAACATATAAACTTTCAGCTTGGTGAGACTAGCGGAAGAAGGAGCATACCGTAACAATCTCATCCTCATCTGGGGGAGCAGTAGCGGTGTGGAACTGAGCTTCTTCAGTACTTCCAGCAAGGGCAGTCGTGCTAGATATACCTCCAGCGGCAGCTTGGGACACGTAGTCAAAGTATCCAGTACCGACCTCTCGCTGATGTTTTACTGCGGTGTAGCCATGCCTGAATTCGAATAAAAGTTGGTGAATTTTCGGTATTGTTGGTAGAATATTTAGAGAATTTTTGATTCAGGCAACATCATAAAATAATATGTACTTTTCATTGTCAAATTCTTTCTCCTGTAACTCGGAGTAGGCAGCCATTCCTCGCTCCTTGTAGTTTCTGGCCAGGTCAAACATCGAGAAATTGTTAGCATGGAAACCGGCTAAAGTGATGAACTGGTATTTAAAGCCCATCGCACCCAACTCTTTTTGGAACTTTTCCATGTCGCTTTGTCGTAGGTGTTTGCGCCAGTTAAATGAAGGGGAGCAGTTATAAGCAAACATTTTGTCGGGGAAGTCCTAAAATCAGAAACGGTATAATTTCTAAATTCATGTGTAGCCACATCAACATACCCTTCTAACACCCTCAGCGAATTCTTTAGCATCAGCTAGTGTGGGGTGAGAGGTCTCCATCCAGATCAGATCACAATAGGGTGCATACTGCTTGGCTCTCTCAATGCAGGACTGAATGGCAGTATCATCTCGGAGTCTACAAAAAGCAGATTAAAAAATTATTGAAGTCAAAAAGTAAAGTGAAATTTATTTACCGATGGAAACCCTCAGGAGTCCGTCCAGCAGCCCGGTCAATAAATGGATGGTCACGCTCATCGATATCACTGAAAGAAGTAGGGAAATTAAATTAGCAAAGTTTAATTTAAGCAATGGCTGCCACTTACGTAGTCAACAATCTGGCTGACTCAGCATCAGTTCTGGCAACAATAATTGTTGGTACTCCACAGACATCTGCTGCCAGTCTAGCTGCGTTCAAGTGACGAATGTGGTGGGAAATTGGGATAAGCACTAAAACAAACGAGTAGTTGAATATTATGTACACTGCTAATTTTTTACCTTTTCCACCCATATGTCCACATTTTTTTCAGAACCTAACTGGTCTTCGAAATGAACACCAGCAACACCAGCTTCAATGTATGCCTAAAATAAGATTCTTAATCCGAGCCAACAATGCTGCTGACCACAAATAGTATATTTTTTATTAATACAATAATTACTGTTTTCGGGATAAAAGTATAATTAGGCATCAAGCAAGATCGCAGGCTGAATTTGGACTCACAAATGGTTGAAGATCATGTCTCGTTTATTTTTTATATTTTTCGTGAGCCTCCCCCTCCCCCCCAACCCCAAATTTTCAGATATTTGGTGTTTTTGAAAAGTAAGCGCTCACTTTAAAAAGGAAATACGGTAACTCGAATTCAGCCAGTAAAATTTGTTCCCAAAGCTGCCTCACTCCAAAAAACAAACAATAAGGTGTTGTCATCTTTTTTCCATTTCAAAAATATTTTATCGAATATTTGTTGACTATATTTTCCACTCAGCACTCCTTCAATTTACAAAAGAATCTAAAAGTGTGTCATTCCAAATCTTTTTATCAAGCCTTTTCTAAAACAAAGAGATCCCTTTTAGGTAATTTATATTCCACATCACATTTAAAAAAAAAGCCCATATTTCTTTTCTTTCGGAAAATTGCAGATTTCATTGAAATCCATCAAACCAAAATAAAGAAGGAAAACAAAGCGATCTTTGCTTTTTTGTTTGTTGTTCACACTTCCCGCAAAAAAACAACCTTACCTTCATCAACTCAAAGCAATTGAGTGCACCTCCAAATCCAGCTTCTGCATCTGCCACAATTGGAGCATACCAGTCTCTTTGAGCCATATAGTCTTCCGCTTCCACACACTCTATCTGGTCGGCTCTTCGCAGAGCCTTGTTAATTCGCTTGGCCAGTTCGGGACCCGAATTGGAAGGGTAGAGCGACTGGTCTGGGTACATCTCGCCCACGGAATTGGCATCCGCAGCCACTTGCCATCCTTCAAATATGCACAAATAAGGTCACATAAATGTTTATAGAAGAAAGGAACCAACCTGAAAGGTAGATAGCCTTGAGACCAGCCCTGACCATCTGGACAGCCTGGTTTCCAGTCTGAGCCCCTAAAGCAGCCACATAGGGTTCAGTCAACAGCAATTGCCACAACTTGTTGGCTCCTCGTGTGGCCAGAGTGTAGTCTATGTCGATGGAACCGCGCAGTTTGAGCACGTCTTCCACTTCATAGTTCCGTTTCATGCCCTTGTATCGGCCCTTTGGCGCCGTTTTTATCACCTTAATTACAGGATATCAAAAAAAAATGTAATCTGTTTGTTTTGGTCATAATTTTTTATCCCAGATACAAAAAAAAGGCCGGATAAAATTCTAGTATTGATACAGAGCCGAGATAATGTGCAAGCACCCGAAATTTGCCAATTTTTGACTAATAAATATAATACCTTTTGATGATGTGTAGCAGGGCTGCGTCGGATATCCGATATCCGGCACTTTTTGACACCGATATATGATCCAAATTTTTTTATATCGGACGTAACCCGGTGCGTAGGTATTTTCATTTTTTGTAGCATTTTCTTTGTGTTGTGTTCTTGAGAGCAGAGAGAGAATTGCAGAGCGAACCAACAAGATTTATTTATTACCGCACGAATGATGACAACTCATAACAGAGGGACACGAGTCAACAGAAGACTTAAACTCGTGTCAAGACAATAACACATACGAATAAACATTCTATACAACATCTCCCCCCTTAGCAGAGAGTCAGGAGAAGGATAGAGATAATTTCATTTCTTTGGATAGCCTTCTTCTTCATAGCCGCTTCAATCCATATTTGATTTCACCAGGCTGCATGTCTAGTACTCGTCTGGGCTGTCGAGGACGAGCAGAGCGACGGAGAGTTCGAACCACAGGAGAATGCGGTGGAGATTGATAGAGCGGCACCCGCATTTGGCTTTGGTCCACCAAGGGCTCTTGAGCATGTAGCGGAGACCTTGGAAAGGCTTGATTGTCGATAGGCTGAGGAGGCTTAGGAGAGACGCCACCATGAGCCAATTCTATCCGAGGGCGTAGCTGATTGGCATGTCGGCGATGTAGCTTTCCATCAAAGGATTTGATTTCGTAGATACGCCGACCAAATTTCTGATAGACGGAACCAAGAGCCCAGCCAATTCTGTTTCCATGATAAGTTCGGAAGTAGACTGGCACCCCCACGGCAAAGGATACTTCTTGAGCCCCATGATGCTGATTGAATTGATTTGACATACCCGTTTGATATTTGTCGAGCTGATGATTTGCCGTCTTTTCTTTCCCTTTCTTCGGAACCAGTTGAGAGATTCGAGTTCTGATTTTTCTACCAAAGAAGACTTCTGCTGGAGATTTCCCATTGAGAACGGCGCTTGGAATTGTTCTGTACGAGCGAAGAATAACTGAGAGCATTTCATGCAAGCGAGCTGAGTCCACATTCTGAATCTTGAGCATGTAGCGTTTGAAAGTATCGACGAATCGTTCAGCTTGACCATTGCTTTGAGGATGATAGGGCGGAGATCTGACATGACGAATCCCCCATTTTGAACAGAACTGTTGGAAAGCGTCGGAAGTGAATTGAGTTCCGTTGTCACTTACCAAGACTTCGGGATACCCAAACCTGTCGAAGACCTTCTGAAGACATTCGACTGTTGATTGAGCAGAAGTTGAATTCATTTCGAAGATTTCAGGCAACGAGTGAATGAGTCGACGACGATGAGAAACATTCTTCTTTTGAACGGGCCAGCAAAATCGATGTGGATGCGCTTCCAGGGGTCTTCTTCAGTCCGCCAAGGGCTTAGAATAGCTTTGATTGGAGCTTTTGCGGCAAGAGAACAGGCACTGCATCCTTTGACCAGAGTTTCTATTTCGGAGTCAATCTTCGGCCAGTAGACGTATTGAGAGGCAAACGCTTTCATTCGGACGATTCCCTTATGACCTTCATGGAGTAGAGTGAGCACTTGAGAACGGAGACTTCTTGGAATGATGACCCTTTCATTTGCCATTAGACAGCCAGAGATAATTGAGATTGAAGAGCGCTTTGGAAAGTAGGCAGAGAGAGAAGAGTCTACTTTCTTTGGCCAACTATTGAGCACATATTGCTTGAGTTTCTGGAGATCGGAGTCTTTTACAGTTTCTTCGGCCACATCTGGGATAGTAAGAGGCACTTCGTGGCACTGCATAATTAGGACGTCTTCCACAGTTTGATCGGATTCTGAGAGAGAAATCGGAGCGATGACTTTTTCTTCAGTCTCCAACGGCACTTGAGCAATAAGGCGAAAGAGCATATCCACTTGGCCGAAATCACCAGATTTGATGTATTGCACTTGGAATTCATAAGCGAGTAGAATGAGAGCCCATCGTTGGAGTCGAGACGTCGAATGATTGGAAATCCCCTTCTGAGAGCCAAATATAGACAACAACGGCTTATGATCAGTTTGCAGAGTGAACTTGCGACCATAGATGTAGCGATGGAACTTTTTGACTGCAAACACCAGAGCTAGACCTTCTTTTTCGATTTGAGCGTAATTCTTTTCCGCAGCACTGAGTGATCGAGAGGCATGTTCCACCACTTTGATTGATCCATCGGGAAATTTGTGCGAGATTGTTGCACCCAAGCCAGATTGAGAAGCATCTGCAGAGACGATGATTGGCTTGCGAGGATCATAGTGAACGAGTAGAAGATGGGAGCACAGGAGTTCTTTGGCTTTGGCCACTGCTTGATCACATTCTGGAGTCCAGACGAATGGAGTGTCTTTTGTCAGCAGTTTGTCCAAAGGGGAGCGGAGATCCTTCATTTCTTTCACGAATTTGCCATAGAAGTTGATAGCACCGAGGAAAGCACGAACTTGAGAGATATCTTTCGGAATCGGCATTTGAGAGATAGCGCCGACAATGGCTGGATTAGGACGGGTTCCATTTTCGTCCACGATATGGCCGAGGAAGAGCAGACGATTGAGAAGAAAGTTGCATTTTTCGGCTTGTATTTTGAATCCATATTCTTTAATTCGAGAGAACACTTGAGATAGCTGAGCCATATGCGATTCTTTTGTAGGGCTGGCGATAATTAAGTCGTCTAGATAAGCGAACACTCCTTGAAGCCCGGATAGCATTTGATCCATGAGCCTCTGGAAGATACTTGGAGCTGACTTGATACCAAACGGGAGGCGCTGATATTGGAATAGTCCCAGATGAGTGTTGATGCATACCAGCTGCTTGGATTTTTCATCGAGCTCCACTTGTAGATAGGCGTCACTGAGATCGATGAGAGAAAAGTATTTGGCACCTTGGAGACGATCGAAGATGTCATCTGGAAGAGGCAGAGGATGACGATTGAGTTCCAAGGCATTATTAAGTCCGGTAGAGAAGTCGGCACAAACGCGGAACTTCCCATTCTTCTTGCGGACTGAGACAATCGGAGCTGCCCAATTGCTGAAATCGACTGGTTTGAGCACTTCAAGAGAGACCAGACGTTTGAGTTCGGATTCCACCACATCTTCGACACCTTTTGGAACAGGGCGTTTGGCACAGAAGATTGGTACAGAGTCTTGCTTGAGATAGAGGTGGGCTTTTACTTTGGTACAGAGACCTAGGCCCGGAGCAAAGACGTCCGAAAATTTCAGCTTCAATTGATCCAACCACGCTTTTGGAGAAGAGATTGCTAAGTCGAGCTTGCTTGGAAGAATTTGTGCGGAGCTGACCACCAAGGGCTTGATTAAGTCGAAAACCTTAATCCATGGACGGCCTACCAGATCGAATAGCTGACTTCCTTGAATGACGTAAGCATTGAGCTGGTGAACTTCAGTCTTGAATTCGACGCTAATGTTGACCATGCCAAGGAGCTTGAACGCATGCCCGGTGAAGCTTCTTCCTATTCTTGAAGTAGGCTAGAGGGTAGGTTTTCCGATTCGATTCCAGGTTTGAGCTGTTAGAAGAGTCTCTTCGGCACCAGTATCCATCAATAGATTGTTGCATTGTACATTGTTGATGACGAGCGATAGATTCCACGGAGGAACCTTATCTGTTTCATTAGGAGAGAACTGAGCCATACCCGTAAATATGTCGTTTATGTAGATAGCGTTTGCATTCTGATGAGATTTGTCGGCATTTAGTCTCTTGCAAGCTGATTTGATGTGTCCTTTCAGATGGCAGTTTCCACAGATAGCATCCCTGTGACGGCACTGAGAGCGTTGGTGATCATTCCTACCACAGCTGTCGCAAACACCATCAAAGGCTCTTTTGACTTGATTGAAGGCCTGCTTGCGTTTGGAATTTTTGAATTTGGTACCCAACTGTTGAGAGCGGAACGCATTTGGAGCTGGTTGGGAGCGGAATTTGGCATCTTTCCTTCTTGCAATTTGAGCAGCGTCAGCAAAGACTTGATTCGACCCCATTTGTTTTGATAACTGGTCGGGGTCGGGATTGAACATCGATTGCTTCTTGCATTCCTCCACCAGCTGATTGAGAGTCACCTTCTTATTATCTGCTTCGGCTCTTTCCATTAGCTGAATGCATCGTGCACGCTGACCACATTGATCTTGCATTCCACTGATGAGGATGAGGCACTTGTGATCGTCTTCGTCCATAGTACCAAGCTTGGCGAGTTCCACAGAAGCATTGACTTGAGTGCTGAATGAGATGAGATCTTGGCCACCACTTTGCATTTGCTTCAAGGCTTCATAGCGACGTATGACGAGAGAACGAGTTGCTGCGAAGAGAGACTTGAGAACGGCCACTACTTCAGCTCCTTTTCATAGGGACCTTTTGGCTGGACTGCATCGGCGTACTTTCTGAAGTCGCACTCGGAGAGCTTACCAATAAGAAGCCTGACCTTTGATTCATCCGGAAGTGAAGCACCATCTTGTTCAATAAGGACTGAATAGCGAGCATACCATTTGTCGAATGTTTGATCTTCCATCGGATTGTAGACGAACATTTCCATTCGGGCTGAGAGGGAAGACACCAGTTGAAGCGCTGAATTTGCTGAGCCGTTTCCTGGGCCACCAAGGGCATTGTCACCTTGAGGATTGAGAGCTGCACCACCCCCAAAGGCCTGGAACATTTCTTTGAGAGATTGGACAAGGAGCTGATTTTGCTGCGCTTGAATTTGATTTTGCTGCGCTTGGGCTTGAGCTTGAGCCTGAGCTTGGATCTGAGCTTGAGCTTCGAGAATTGTTTTGAGCTGATCCAAATCCATTTGACTGCGCCAATTGTTGTGTTCTTGAGAGCAGAGAGAGAATTGCAGAGCGAACCAACAAGATTTATTTATTACCGCACGAATGATGACAACTCATAACAGAGGGACACGAGTCAACAGAGGACTTAAACTCGTGTCAAGACAATAACACATACGAATAAACATTCTACACAACACTTTGCGCCTTTCCTATTTCTGACTTAGAAATTATAAGACTCTTTTTTCATAAGTTATCACGTTTGAGCCTACACTGCGCGTAAGGCTTCGACCAAGTTAGAAAAAAAAATTGACTTAAAAAAAATAAAGGGTGACTTTGAAAAAGAGACAAATGATTGAATATCATTCCGATCATCGGTTACCAAAATTTACAAATTTTCCTCTAAAAATTTGGTCGTTTTTCATAATTCGAATAAAATAACGAAAGCATTGTTTTTAAATTATTTATCCCAAAATTTTTAAATTTTCCTTGTAAAAAATACCTGGTAAAAGTTTTTGGAGACGGACATCTTTCCCAATTCACCTTGCTTGCAGTTTCAGCAGTAGTGTTAATAAAAGACCCGTATAGAAGGAATATATTAGCAAGAGAAGAGAGTTTGACCCGCGATAGCAGCAGCTAAATTTATTTACACACCTGAAAAAAAGATGGAGAAATGGAAATCAATTAATTTAGTCCAATAAAAAGTCAATGTCCAAGCACAAAGATCAATAAATTAAATGGTCAGCTGAGAGGGATGGTCAGTCAAAACAAGCTAGATTAAAAAGAGTAAATATTTTTTCACCTCTTAACTTTCAAATAAAAAAGTGTACAGATTATGCAATACTAAATTCATAATATCGAAAGTCACCATAAAATTTACTTTTTTTCAAATTTTTTGTTTAGTTTTATTTAATTCAAAATAATTTCTAGGATCCATTTAAGTAAGCGAGTGATGCGAATTTTTCTGACTGGTCTACTGAAGGTAACTATATTTCAGCTCCTAGAAACTGTTTTGACCTGATCTCAACAGATTACAATTCAGAGAAATATTTTGGAATTGGATAACTTTTAAGAAAGTTTTCCTTACAAAATTGTTGATTTTCGATAAAAAAAAAGTTCCAAAAGTTAGATCATTAATGGTCACGTATTTCAAGGTCAGATTTTATTTTTATTTTTTCCATTCTTTCAGATTGCGTTTATTTGATAATTGGAAAAATCGCTAAAATCTCTTGGGAAAGCTAAGAATTTATGTAAATTTAAAAAAATTGGGTTTTAAAACATAAAAAACGAAAACACTTTCCGGACAATCTAATACACAAAATAAGTAAATAGGTGGTTAATCAATCTAATAAGGTAACCTTAAAATGAACTAGCCCTGCTATAAAACAATCTATTTATTATCAACATCAAGTAAGCACTGTTGTTTATGTGTGTTTATATAGGCAGGGCAGACCCTTCGAGGATCTAATCACTCATTGAGCAAAAAGCAGCGATGGACATTGGAGGCGGAGCCTTAGATTGCACTTTACACCTTCTCAATTGGGGTCTTTGCTTCTCTGGCTGCTGATAGAATCTTATGTGTTTTTATGAGCACAGAGTACACACTGAGTGTTTATTAGGGCTGGGAGAGAGGTCTGATTGATCTCTATTCTATTCATCTTTATAAGGTGGTAGAAGTGAAGACCATAGAGAGTAAAAAAAAGCAGACCGAATCACAGCAAATGAGGGGTGAAAAGATGAAATATAGGCTGACAAAAAGCTTCGAATCGCTCAGACGACTCGTTACCAATTTATAACTTTTTTAGATTATTTAACCTTTTTCTAGAGCTTATTTAAGAGAATCCTTGGGCTTAGGATAGATCGGGACCCGCTAGGAGGTGCTTACCGTATTTCTTCCAATAAGCGTCCATGCTATAGTACTCCATAGAGGGAGGTTGAAAAATAAACACCCTGGTGCGCTTATTAGAGAAAATACGGTATGTGTTTTGTTTTTTTACCTAAAAGAAATAATAAGCCACGAGTTTATTAGTGAGTCCATATTGTAGCGAGTTGATTAAATCGGGGTATAAATGGTTATTTAATTTTTTTAGCAGCTATATGACTGAAGGGCCAGCGACAGAGAGCGACATTTTAGATTGCGACAAAATCTTATTGCGACAAAAAGTTTCCTGTTCGAATTGCGAATTTTGTTTGCAAATGCTCCCACCTTTCTTCTGAAATTCCGCGCTTTTTTTAACTCACGCATTTTTCTCACTAATTTTAAGATAGAATTTTCGAAAATTTTAAGATAGAATTTTCGAAAATTTTATTTTACATATAGCCTTTTATTTCATCTTCTTTTAAAACTATTCAATCTTCTGAATAATTGAAGAAATATAGAATTTAAACGACCATACTTGTTGATGACAATAGGAATTTGGCGAATTCAAATGCGCGCGGGACACTTTTTTTTACTCCAAAATTATTTTTCAAGTCATTTATTATGTATCAAGATAAATGATATGACCTTTCAAGTAAAAAAAGTGTCCCGCGCGCATTTGAATTTGCCAAATTCTGATTGTCATCAACAAGTATTGTCCTTTAAAGGGGCATGCTCGCGTTAATAAGAGGTGGTGCCCGGGAATTCAATTTTTTTTCATAATCATTCAACTTCTGTACAGATTTTTCAACTTGGTTTCTAACCAAACAAGGCCTAGAATTTAATTTTAGGTGTAGTTTTGTTAGAAACCACGTTGAAAAATCCGTACAGAAGTTCAATGATTAGGAATAATTTTTTAATTCCCGGGCACCATCTCTTATTAGCGTGGGTATGCCCCTTTAAGGCAGGACTGCGTTAAATTTATATTTATTTTACGTTATGGTCGTATTTTTCGAACCAAAAGAGCAATAAGCGCTTAATAAAATAGCATACTTTTGTTTGAAAAATACCATAACATGTGCTAACCGTATATTCTTTATTAGAAGCCCATAGGCGTCTATTTTTAAACCCTCCGAAAATCTTGACATTGTGAATCAAAAATGATCTTATTTCGGAGATTTCAGTCACAAAAATAGATCTATTAGAAAGTGGGCTTTCAATAGAGAATATACGGTATTTTCAAAGTTCGCGGCAACTAAGAAAACGCAAAAAACAGATTTGCGAAATGTTCGCTCTAGGCTGAGATATAAGGTCCGTAGGGTGGGGAGTTATTAGAGGGTGGGGAGTTAATACAGTAAATACGGTATTTAAAATAAAATTCAAGATCACGATTTTTTTTAATAAGTCGACACATAATTTCATTTCTTTGACTTGTTATTTTTTTCGTTAATTTTTTTTTCTCGATATAACAAGTTCGACGCTACTCGTTTTTACCCCTCCCAAAAAAGCTACTCGGTTTACCCCGCTCAATAATATTTTCGGGTTACCTAAAAGCATACTTTTTTAAGAACAAAAGGTGGAATTAGTAATGGTTTGGCCCTGAGCCTAAGCCTAAGGGCCAAAGCCTAAGCCGGAACCTAAGGACTAAGCCTAAATGCTAAACCTAAAAATTATTGGGAGGGGTAAAACCTAGTAGCTGTTTTTGGGAGGGGTAAAACCGAGTAGTGCCACAAGTTCCATAACTATGTTGTAGCGCAGCTCAAGATTTTACAAAATAATTTTTTAAAATTTGAGTGTTGAGATATGGCCCGAGATATGGCCCAAAAAATGTTGACCAAAAATTAACCTTTTGTATTTTTCACAAAGTAAACATATGATTTATAGGTCAACTACTAGGCTTTGCATTATGGGTCCCTACGAAAAACGAGATCGGGATTATGAAAGATCCCCGCTAAACAGAATGGAAATAAAAATTGGGAATAAAATTCTATAAAAAGTTACTAGATTTTGCGAAAGAATTCAAAATTTTAATTTTTTTGCTTAAACTTATCTAAATTTCGTGATTTACGGTGAGACAGTAAGAAACAGGATCGGGATTTTTTTAAATTTCGGCATTCCGTCCCGTTGACAATCCTATCAATTACTATGCAAAATGCTTGAACATATTTTTACTTCCTGGGCATACCACACAAAAGTACTCTGGTGTCCGTAATGTTTTTGTGCGCCCAGAGTGATGTCGAGTGATTTATGTCTAAGCTCAGTCAGAAATTTCTGGTCACCTCTCTGGCTCTAGAACATGTAAAAAATCGATTCTCGCTAACTGATCAAAATTTCGCATGTCTTAAAAATGTCCCTTGTGAGAAAATTTTCTAAAAATTCGAATTATTATTTTTGAATAAAGTAGTGCCTCTTATGATAAGTTGAAAATTTAATGTTTCAACTATTATCTTTTACAGGTTTGCAACGGATCTTTTCTTATTTTTTCAAAAGTATATTCACAAAAATATATGTTTGTCAAAATTTTGAGAAACGACTCCGGGATACCAAAATTTTAATTTTTTTGGGTCTTTGGTCCCATTCCATATAAGATTAAGAACCCATATAAGCAATCAAGGTAGCATCATTTTTAAAATTTAACTATTGTAGGGAATGCAGAAATAAAAATTGTTTGATATTGATAAATTCAAAATTATGCTTTGTTTTAGATTTGACACCGAAACATCAAATTATTTTATGGGCCCCTCTTTTTTGCATACCTCAGCCTTCAGAAGCTCAGAGACAGAAGAACTCACTGAATACTCGAGCTTTGTATTGTGATTGAAAATCGCTTGAGATTTCAGCACATTTCTAAAAGTGTCGTTTGCATTTCACATTTCGTTTTTAAACAAACTGAAATGCGAATTTTGCTTTATGATGTTATTAACGAATAGCGTCGCATTGATCCCCGAAAACAGGGCTTCATTTTGACACCAAAAACCATTGGACGTAATTTGAAATGACAGGAGCTGTAATCGAAATACAATCAACTCTCGATTTAACGAAACCCCGATTTAACGAAACTCTTGATTTAATGAACCTTTTTTGGTGCCTATTTGGCCAGCGATTAAATAAAATGACTAAAATAAGCTTTCGATTTAACGAAACTCTCGATTCAACGAACATTTTTGCCGGTCCCCAGGGTTCGTTAAATCGAGAGTTGACTGTAGTGCTAAAAATGGTCGAAAAAATAGTGCATTTCTATTTCAAGAAGTATGAACGGGGTTTATCGGTCCTCAACACTAGTAACAATTATAAAAGTGAAAATCATAATTCAGGTAAAAATCTTGCTTTTAGAGTTTTATTAAAAAAATTTGCATTTTTGCGTGAAAATTTTGGAAGCATGCGCTATATAGTGATATTTTTGAAGGTTACTATGTTGGCTAATCAAATCCAGGTCGCACTGTATCCAGATTCAACTGTGAAAAGGTGTTTTAAACGAATTGTTTTTAGGGCGAAATGCTATTACTCCATGTTTATTTGATGCTTTATTTTTTTAAACCACCGTCTTTTTTATCAATATAAACTTTTTCAGATGCCCATAGATTTCACTTAGCCCAGATTAATTCTATAAAATGTTTGGTATATGAGTGTGTAGACTACACGCGGCTCTTTCCCCAAACAAACCTTTTCCCGAAGACGACAATAACAACATAAAGTCCAGTTATTGATGATGTGTTCCCCTTTCTTGCTTAATCACTTTTATTTCTGGGAAGAGAGGAGAAGTAAACAAGAGAATACCCTGCCTATAAATGGAAGGGTACAAAGTTCACTAGCACAGCAGTGAGTGTCGCGTGCTGCTCTTTAATTCTTTCCTTGGTTTCTTCCAACAAATCAGTTTTTGGTACATTCCGCAAAATTTATTTACTATTATTTGGGTAGGTCGTTCCGCAAAAATGAATTTAATTGTTTGAAAGTTCGAAAAATATATACGACGGCAATGCAACAATATCGATTTTATAGGGGCATGCGCACGCGCAACACCGCAAAAAGGTAGGGATTCCTTAAAGGGACATGCCCGTGCGTTTCAAAAGTCGCACTTTGGAGTCGCACCATTTTTCACTCGTTCTGCATCAAATCTGATACCAATGACCTTATACGCCCAAATTTTGCGGCTGACCTTGTCCGGACCTTAAAAATTTTTAAGGGTTTTGCTAAATTCGAACCGGTCCGAATTTAAAAATTTAAAGTCCGGACAGACTCGGCCGCAAAATGCGGCCTTGTGGACAGGTCTGGTTTGAGGTTATCAGTATCATATTCTAGTGAAAAACGGAAGGCTTCAAACAAGTTGTTGGTCAGCGCCTTTTTTGAGTCATGCACGAACATGCCCTTTTAAAAAAGTGTTCGGTCGATATTATCGCCTAAAAAATTGGTTCTGAAAGCGATATTTTCGCATTGCCATTTTTTATATATTTCATTCAAGTTTGAGTTCTAAGAGATTGATTAATTGCGTAAATATTCAGCCATATTTTCCCTCCTTCAGCTATACAACTTTTGGTGCAATACTTGTGTTGTTTATTAATTGTCTGGTCGTTATCACCAAAAGAGAGTTCCCTTTTATTTTCATCCTCTTTCCGAATAAAAGTGGCCAGTGTCCAGTGTATATGAAAAGCAAACAACTGGCGTTAATGAGCTAAATTGGCGAAGGAAAATCTTTTGGAGATGGTCACATTGAATGCGTTACTTTTTCGTAAAAAAACTAAATTTTTTACGAAAGTAAGCTTTTTCGCATTGAAGCCAGACAGCTGATGCTAGTGTCATATACTCAAATTTTAAGTCTATACTTTCTTTAGGGCTTGTTTACGTACTTCGAGTTTGAGTTCAGACCAAAGGTGTTCACATAGACAAAGATAAGAACTCGAAGTCGAAGGTGTTTTTTACGTACTTCGAGTTCGAGATCAGACTTGAAGTTATGTGACTTGAGTCACTCAGAATCTCACCCCAAAGTGGCCAAAAGATACTGAAAATTGATTTCGGTGGGTTTACTAAACAACGAGT
Source organism: Ditylenchus dipsaci (assembly GCA_004194705.1). Lineage (NCBI taxonomy): Eukaryota > Metazoa > Nematoda > Chromadorea > Rhabditida > Anguinidae > Ditylenchus > Ditylenchus dipsaci. The sequence goes on along the minus strand of SADC01001227.1, from coordinate 3,236,788 downwards.
CCAAGTTATACACATAAACGCCTTTAACTTCGACCTTGCACTCGAAGTACGTGAACATCTTCGAAGTTCGACTTCGTGTTCGAGTTCGAGTTCGGATCAGAGGTGTTCACGTAGCCAAAAATTCGAACTAAACTGAAAATCCGAAACGTGAACAAGCCATTACTAACTACAGGCCCAAGTGCTCCAAAAAATGCATGTAACTTTTCCGAAATTTCCCTTTTTCAAATTATGAACTTCGGGCTTAAAAATCTAAGAACCATAAAATGCTTGTTTTCTCTCTATCCACTAGTAGTTCAATGACCATCTAGAAAGGGAGGAGCCAAACACACGAGGAATTTGGTTGGCTGTTTATATAGTAGGGGATCCCTCTCCAGAGCAATGTCTGTTTATTTCTCTCTTGCCTTTCTCTCTAACTCACCTTTCTCTTGATGGCCAATAATCAAAGTGTGGGGCTGAATTAGCTTTGCTGTTCAGGCATAAAGTACAAAAAAACTTTGCTCTCCCCATCTGTTCTATTGTTTTGTTTGAAGGCTTGTTTATTGTCTTGTTGATTAAAAGGGTACAAAACGTGATATTTTTGTCTATGTTTCAGAAATACCCAATATTCATATCTGCATTTTTGATTTTCTTTGAAGTCATAAAAAAATATCTTTATGATCAAGTAATTTTATAAAATTTAAGCTTTCGATTTACCCGGTGATCAATTGGAGCTGTATTTAAGCTGTATTAAGTCAAAATGCGAATCAGTCATAAGCTTTTGAGTTCAATGCTTTCTTCGGGTGGCGGTCAAGTTCAGTGGTTGAAGCCACTAGATTTCTACAGTCGATTTAGACCTGCTTCTTTAACTATGAAGTGAGTAGTTTGCTTGGGCTTAGTTTGCTTGGGCTTTGTACCCTGGACTAAATTACACTATCCCTCCAGCAGTCAATTTAGTTTTTGGGGGGGGGGGGGGAGTGGTGTGTTGGACCAAGGCATTTTTTTAATTTTTGTATAAAAATGATTTAAAGGAGCATGCTTTCCTGTTGATAAGTCAATTGTTGATATTTGAATTCCCGGGGACAAAATCCTACACTATGGTTTTAGCAAGAATTGTTTTTGAATGCAAACATTTTCTGTTTGAAATGTTCATTTTGAATTCTGGAATCAATATCGGTGTATTCCGCTGATCTGCTGCGATTTATACGTTTTTTCTGGCTCGAAGATTGTGTTAACTGAGATGTTGCGTGCTGATTTGTGTATCTCTGTGCCTAATTGGCATTCTTTTGTTTCAGAACATCGACAAGTCGGTAAAGGAGTGTGACTACGCTGCTCTGAAATGCATTAGATACTTTTTTTCAGCTATTTTGCCGTCTTTTTCTTTTCTTTTGTTCGTTCTTCTCAGGTTTCTTGCAAGGTGAATTCTACTGGTCGCTTGGGATCTGGTGCTGCTGTCTATTTGGATGCCGTCATTCAGTGTCTCTTTGTTCAGGTTTTCATACGCTGTTTATCTTGACCAAGCTTTTCAGGTTTTCGAATGTCTGGAGATGTCGTACACAGCCATAGGCTTTCTGATCTGGTTGTCTCAAATGCTGAACTGACCTGTCTTTACCAACGTTTCGCGAACAGTTGCTCCTTAGTGCATTAGATAAGTTTTTTTAGCCTCTTTGCCGTCTATTGCTTTTAAAGTGACATATTTTGCAGGGATCATTGGTTACACGATACTCTCTATGCTTGCAAACCATTAAGATACACATTCATTTACTAGCTTTTCAGGTCTTAGAACTGCTGAAAGGTTGCGCGCAGTTATTAGCTTTCTTGGCTGTTGTCTGGAATGCTAGAGTGATCTATCTTTCAAACGCATTAGATAAGTTGATTCGCTTGTTCGCCGTCTTGTTCTTTGTGGTCTGTTGTCTTTTTAGGCTGTCCGTCATAAGTGCTATGCAAAAACATAAGATGCTATTGAGAAGATCCGAGAACAATGTGCAGTCATGCTGCAGACTAGACATATGTTAATTCATCATTCATCCATGTTCTTGAAAAACCTAATCCTCTAAATGTTTCAGCCTGTCTAAAAGCGAAAAAATCTCGAACACGTCGAGCAATGTTCGGGAGCGAAGGTTTGATTCAACAACTCTTGATGTATTTCAGTATTTGTACGCAATTTCGAACTAGGCGGCTTGAGCCTAAGTTAAACAGCTACATAGTAAGTATTTGGTATATAAACTCAATTTTCTCGGATAAAAGGTCACCGTGATATTTCAATCTACTCTCCACTTGTGTACTCGGTTATCAGAGAAGGCCTGATCACTCTTCACTTCACCTCTCAGAATAACCGGAAATTAGAACTTGCCCGATCACACTGCTCATGACTACAAGAAGCCGAATATTCCAACAAAATAGACATGCTCATGGAAAGTCTTTATTCGCCTCAGTTCAAAAACACCTTACAATTGACAGAGATACAGGGTGAGTCAAAATTACGCGCCACTAAAAAATCTGGATATGTAGCACTTTGCCTGTTTGATCTCCGTAATTATTAGTGTTATTTTACTTTTTACGACTGTTGCACCGCATTCTAAGTGAACTTGGAAACTTCCTGAGTATGGTTATCAAAATTCGGAAGTCGACCGAGTGAGGGCCCATGTATCCAATTTTTTAGGTGGCTGTGTAATTTTGACACATCATTTACAGTTACGGAAAATAAAAATTCACTAAATCCTCATTCCAGCACATGGACATTCCAGCATCTGAGCCAGCTTGCTAACCTATAACAATAAAGATGAAACAGGTAGCGAATAACAAATAACGAAGTAGGTGACCTTATAGATTCATGGAAGACGTTATACTAAAAGTGTGTGATTACACCAAATTGCATTAAATCGCACTCCCGGCACATGGAAACTTCAGTATCTGAGTCAGCTTCCGTATACCTATAATAACAATAAAGATGAAACAACGAGGTAATGAAAAATCACAAAGTAAGAGACCTAATAGATCCCTAGAAGGCAGCCCTTCAAAGTGTGTGATTACAGGCATCACTCAGCAGAGTTGTAAATGGTGCGTCAGAATAACGCGGCCACTTTTGAAAAATTTCACTGTGTAGCCCTTGCCTGATTGATTTACCTAACTAGCATCGTAATCTTTTTCAGGTCTCTTTTGAATTTTTCACGACTATTTCATAGCATCCTAAGTGAAGTTGGAGATTTCAGAGGGATAGGGCTTAAAATTTGGAGATCGACCGTGCAAGCGATTTTTATTTGGGTAGCCGCGTAATTTCGACGCACCCTGTACATTGTTACACTGTTATCTGTAAAGCAAGAAGACATTTTGTACTAAAAGATTACATGTCGTGGGAGAGCGACACTCAATCACAGCAGACAGCAACACGAGACCTCATCCGATCGGCATCTTCTCGCAGACTACCTAAAAAGAAGGAACAAGAGAAAAGCCGTGAACGGCGAATTAGCTAAAAAAACTTATCTAATAGAGCTCAGAGCAACGACTTCGTCCAACCTCGGCGACTTATTGATTTCCTGAAACAAAATAATGAAAATTGGGGTGAAAGAGTCCAGTGAATCGCAATCTAGCGAACAAAATCCAGCAAAACATAGACAACAAACAAAAAAGTCTAAAAGGATCAGCAAATCAGACCGAAAAGTGATGTGATAATTCAAAAATGAACATTTCAGGCAAAAAATTACTTTCAAAAAACAATTCTTGCTAAAACCATAGTGTAGGATTTTGTCCCCGGAATTCAAATATCAACAATTGACTTATCAACAGGAAAGCATGCTCCTTTAAAATTACAAATCAATTTTTTTGAAGACTTTTGCGAAAAAGTAGTGCAATCGAGGACACTTGTGCACTTCGGGGACCCCTTGTTATTATTAACTGCGAGTAGTGTTTTTAAGTCTCCTGGGAAATTTTTTACGCTGAAAACGATTAAGAAAAAGTGGTTTTCTAACCTTAACCTTACTAAAAAGCTAAGTTTTCGAAAAAATCCCTACCGAAATTTGACTTTTAATAACGGTTCACAGTTCAAATAGGCCCCCCCCCCCCCCCGAAGTGTACAAGTGCAGAATCGAGTGCTAGGGGTATAGTGAGATTGCTCCCTACCCAGGTTTTGTCCTACTGGCTTCTGTGTATGTTTATCGTTTTCAATATTTAGACAATATCTAGATTTTGGCAGGACAGGAACAGCTGAATCCTCTTATCAGTTTTTGCGAACAGAACTTCTCGTGCGAATGTCCAATATTATGAAAGTAAGTATTTTTGATATGTTTTGTGCATTTGTAAATTGAAAATTTACTTTATTTTTTAAGGAATTTGATTTACTGCCACTTAGCCTTCTTCAAACCCCAAGTGCTCAATTAGTGGAGGGGTGGTATAAACAAAGCTTTGAAGAACTACTACAATTTAGAGATCTAGAACCCAGTAAAGAAACTAACACAAAGTTTGTATTTTTACCCATTTGTATGTGCAATGCGAGATTTTCAACTTTTTACAGATTTAACAATCAAATCCGCCAAATTCTGCGGCGTCACAACACAGTTGTGGAAACTATGGCCGAAGCAATCATTGAGTTGAAAGAATCAAGCGGAATAGACATGGCTAGTGAGAGAAACATCCAATACTTCCTTGATCGGTTTTATCTCAACAGGATATCCATCAGGATGCTTCAAAATCAACATTGTGAATTTTTTAAGAAAAAAATTATCTGTTGGTGTATTTCGTACTCCTCCTCTATCTCGAAATTGCGTTTTTGACCTATTCAAGGATCATACATTTCAGTGATTTGTCATCTAAATAGTTAAAGGGGGAATTGACTATCTTGTTTTTGTTATTTTTTATGTTTTTTCGTTATTCATTCATAATTTTTTTACTTTTCTTTTTTTGAAATTTTCAAATGTTTTGTGACATTTATCTGTCAGTCTAGACACTATTGGTTCGTATTTTCATAAAATTTAAAAGTAAACAAAGGGTTAACTGGAGTGGAGTATCAAAATTAATTAATAATAATTACTATAATATAATAATGATTAATAATATTAATAACTAGGGTCTGCAGGCGCCTATTGGCGCATGTGTCGCTCGGGGACATTAGTGTTTCGGATACTATCTCTGTTGTTCGGGTAGAACATCCACCCTACCTGTTAACCCACCTACTCTCGCCTACTTTTGCCTATCCTTGCCTATCCTCGCCACCCTCACGTATTTCGATAATATAACGTACACCTGACCTGGTCCCCAAGGTGTACGTTATATCGGAAATTGACTGTAGAGGTTCCATCTGAACACTTAACTATCCTATCTGGCCATCCACCTACCCTAAAAGTGGGCTTGAACACAAAAGTCCACCTTAAATCCAGGCTTAAATCAACCATCACCGATTTGGAGGGTAAGGAAGAATTTGTTTAGAATCAACTTCAATAATACGTGTTTGTGCTTAAAAGAAAGCCAAGATGTTGAATTTGAGGGTTCCGGTAAAGTATCTAACATGGGTCCTCAAAATTGGCAGAAAATTGGACTTGAACACAAATGCGTTACCCACAGACACAGTTCAAATACTATATAGAGATTTTTATAACAAATATAATAATTAATCATTTTCATAACAAAGTTTTATATCACGATTTTTATTTAAACTTTTATTGTAATTTTTATTTTTTGCATTCACTTGCAGCCCTAAATCTTAGCTTTCTTTAAAAATATCGAACTCGGCTGAGTCATTTCCGGAAAATAAAAACTAATTATTTGGAAAAAACTAGCAAAAAAATAGTTAGAAACACTTTAGTTGCACCCTTTGTTTACTTTTAAATTTTATGAAAATGGCAACCAATAGTGTCTAGGCTGACAGATAAATCACAAAACATATGAATTTAAAAAGTGAAAGAATTATGAAAGAATAACAAAAAACACATAAAAATGGTCAATTTGACGGGGAGGAGAAGAATGGGCCATTTCAAATTGGGCCAATTCAATTGGGGCCGATTTCAAATCGGGTCAATTCAAATTGCGCTAACTTTTTGACAATTTTTTAATTGTTGTTTGATTCAAAATCGTGACCCATTTTGAAATTGGCCCAATTTGCATTGGACCAATTTGAAAATGACCCAAATTGAATTGGCCCAAATTGAATTGGCCCATTCTTCTCCTCCCCAATTTGACCTACTGAAGACCATAGTCTTTTTGAAATTTGAAATTCGTTGGCTTTAAAGTAGAGTTGGACGGTTCCTATCATTTTCGAAACCAGTTTTTTGGTCAGTTTTCCAAACCGGCATTTCACTAATCTGGTTTCGGTTAAGTCGATCTCTTTTATTTAGAAATTCATCGGGCATCTAAAATTATTAAAAAATGTGTAGAATTTTAGATCTAAAAAAGTCAAAAGTTAGCTGCAAAAGAAGTCTTTTAGCTTAAAAAAGATGCAAATAAAAGTTTTTTAGAATTCGTTAAGCAGCAAGAAGAACGCCCTTTTGTTAAATATTCGGTTTTTAATTTTTTTTCCGAGCGTGGTTTTCGGTTTGATTTATTTTGACTAAGAGCCCGGTTCTAATGACCGAAGTTAATCAAAATTTAAAAAAATGGATATTTTTAATTTAAAAAAGAGACTTTGTTTAATTTTCTAGTATCCATATTTGCGGAATGCGGACCAGAGAGTAATGGTCATGTTGGACACATCGATCCTCACTGTAATGTCCGTGAAATAATCATCGATGCCTATGAGAATGCGAGGGCGTTGTGCGAGCAACATTATTGTGTAGCTCCCTACCTCGACCTACATTGTGTTGATACAATTGCCAGAGCTAGTGAGACACACGCAGATGAACATGAAGTCACCGTGCCCCTAGTGCCCTTACATCTTTACTACATTGTGTTTGAAGTTATCAAAGTGGGTCAAATGGTTTGGAATCTTGGAGTTATTAAATTATTTTGACTTGTAGAATGCAATGCGTGCCACTATCGACCACCACGCCAGAGCTGACCAACTTCCTGAAATCAAAGTGATGGTGATCTTGGGTAACGAAAACCTATCTATAAAGGTAAGGAGTTGTTAGATTTAATATTTCGGTCAAATCTACAAACTAGCCAACTTTATGAATTCCCAAATCGACTATATTATCATCCACTATGATCAATGACAATTTTCCATCCAAATCTCAGCTTTGAAATTTCCGAATTTTCCGAAAAATGTCAGCCTTTGATTATGAGCTTGAGAAGGAGGTAGGAGGAAATCCCTTTTTCTGGGGTTTTATTAATACGAAAATCCCTTGTTTCGAATTTAAATCGGGTTGAAAACGGACAAAACTTATTATTGTCGCCGAAAAACTGATTATTGTCGCCGGTTTCATCCTCTTCGGTGATGAGCGACCGAAGAGAATGAAACCGGCGACAATAATCAGTTTTTTGGCGACAATAATAAGTTTGGTCCATTGAAAACCACGCGGTGAAAATCTGAAAAAGGGATTTCCTCCTAGTTTGATTGAGAAATGGTTGAGTTGGTGAAATTCAAATTCTGATAAACAAGGATTTCTTTTTAGTATCTTTTTGAATATCTTTTTATATCTTTTTGCACATCTCAACTTTTTTATGGTGACCCATTTTCGTGGCATTTTAAGCTTTTTTGCAAACAAACTCAGTATGAGCCACTATTAACATTTTTAAACATTTTTGACTCAAAAATATTGCTAAAATCAACAATTTATTTAGAAGAAGGTTTGAAAATATTGCTTTAGGTGAGCGACCAAGGAGGTGGTGTGCCACAGCGAAAATTGGACCATCTTTTCCACTATTTGTACAGCACAGCTCCCCAGCCCAGGAGGAATCAGAGTTCTACTCCATTTGCTGGTTACGGCTATGGTTTGCCCATCTCCAGGCTATATGCTCGCTATTTCCTGGGTGATTTGTTTTTGTTTTCAATGGAAGGATGGGGAACGGATGCTTGCATTCACTTCAAGGTGGGAATCAACTTTTTAGAAGAACTTGGGAAATATTTTGAAATTTTAAAAATATTTTAGGCTAATCCAGCGGAAGCAAGTGAACTATTGCCAGTTTACGGGTCATATTCTCGACGAATTTTGTCAGATATTTCTCCTAAAGTGCCGGATTGGTGTTTTCAAGAGCGCAAAACCCCTAAAACGATCACTCCACCTGAAACTTCTAGGATAGATGACAGTCCAACCAAAATTGCTACTGCATAATTTCTTTATATTGTTGATCCTGTGAAAAATGTATATTTGTGAATAATATCCCTGTTGCCAAATTTCGAGAGATAATAAATTTGAACACTTTTTGGTTCTTTATCACAAATACTTCAGAAGAAATACATTTTTTTAAGAATATGCAAAAAGAAAAGTATACTGTCGACAAAAAAACTTCTGGCTCTGATCTGGGACTTTCCTGTCATCCTTCACGGCGTGTCGAACACGTCGAAAGGCGAAATCGACATTTTTCTTGTCGAGACAAAACATTGGAGAGTAATGTTTTTTCGGTTTTCTAATTATTTTTTCTCAACTTTCAATTTTGTTTGTAATTTTTATGATACAGTCAAACCTCGATAATCCGCCGTCCCGCTAAACCGCCACCTCGATAATCCGCCACCCTCGGATCGGTCCCATGGGGTGGCGGATTATCGAGGTTTGACTGTATATGTCATATATGAAAAGTTTTCAGATCATCGGATTTTCCAGAAGTTGCACTATCGATTCCTAAAAATTTACCAATCGCATAAGAAATACAAAAAGTTTGAATAAAAAGAAGTTTGAAATCTTTCAAATCGCCAACTTCAAACGGCTTTTTCTCTCAAATTTCGTGATCAAAAAATTTTCTGGCTGATCAGATTGTAGCATTTTTTTCAGCTTTCTGATGGTGTTTTTGGTTTTTCGATTCAATGTCGACTTCTAAATTAACCTAGTGCTTTTATGAAAATTGACATGTTTTGGTAAGCTAGTGGACCTCATATCTCCGCTTATATACATGTAGTGTAATTTGGAAAAATCAAAAACAAAATCAGAATCCTTGCAATTTTTTGGACCAGATTGTTAAAAAAAATGACGAAAGATCAAAGAAAAATTTCAAATCTGAAATAAAAAAAGGGTCATACCCTAGGCGGGGACGAACTTTTCCGGATATTATTTGAAAATACAGCAGAAAAATAAGGTCAAATTCAAAATGCTGCATGACAGAACGCCAATGTCTATTTCGCCTTTCGAGGTGTTTGACATGCCGTGCCTTGTGCTCCGATATTCTGTTGCGAAGCGGAATAACTGGGCCTTGAAATTCGAAAAATGGCAAAAAAGATAAAAACCTGCATAGTCAAACACAAAGTCATGACAATCATGTGATAAAGGGCAAATGGACATTTGTCACTTTTTGAGATTTTTGTCGTGCGATATTTATCACTATAGTTTTTTTTTTGTCGCGCGACATTTGTCACTTTTTGTCACTTTTGTCGCGCGACATTTAACACTTTTTGAAAGAAATTTCTCGTCACTTATTAAAAATTTATAGCCCGACGTTTTTCTATTTTTCGTACATTTATTGATTTTAACTATCGTGTGGATATACACTTACCGCTTTAGGTCAAAGCAGGTCAATTCTAGGTCTTATTATTACCACATAACTAGTTTTTGGGCTCTTACTCGACAATTCCAGCTTATAAAATCAAGCAAATTTAGTGAAAATATAAGAAAGATATGAGTAAGGTGATATCAAGTATGTCAGGTGACAAAGGTATCGGGGAAAAAATAGGAAAAAGTGACAAATGTCGCGCGACAAAAATAACTATAGTGACAAATGTCGCGCGACATTTGTCACTAAAGTGACATTTGTCACTATAGTCACAAATGTCGCGCGACAAATATTTCAAAAAGTGACAAATGTCCGGTTGCCGATAAAAGCCTTATCTGATAAGATCCATGGTTTGACCTTTTTTCTATTAAAATTAGTATAGTCGAGTCCCGATATAGTGCACATCAGGGCTCCATCGGATATCCGATATCCGACATCCGATATCCGATATCCGGCACTTTTTGACATCCGATATCCGGTATCCGATATCCGAAAAAATGACCGATTTTCGGATAAAATCGGATAAAGAGAGGCTATTTTGAAAAAAAACTTATGAATAATTTTTTGAATTTATTTTTAAAAATAGGTAAAAACGAATTTTTTTACGGTCATTTTTACACGATTTTCTCCTGCATTTTATTTGTCTTGCTTTTTCCAGCTTACATTTATGGCTATCAGATGCTTAACGAACAAAAATGGGATTCATTTTTTGAAAGGAACGGAACCATAGCAAAGTGCAGAGCCGAGAGCTGCGACGGCAGGTTTTATTGTGAACAATCTCAGGAAGTCTTTGTCTCCAGAAAATTTAAAAATGCTGTTATTTCTTCATCATAATCTTGCCGCGTATAACTTCGAATATGATTGTTAATTGTTTTTTGTGTTGTAAAGAAGTGGGCGAAATAAAATGTTTTACGAGAAAATTTGAAAATATCCGAAATCCGATATCCGATAACCGATATCCGGCACTTTTTGACATCCGATATCCGATCCGATATTTTTGAATATCCGATATCCGATCCGGTATTTTTTCATATCCGATGCAGCCCTGGTGCACATCCTGGAGACCGGCTTCAAGTGTACACTTTATCGAGTGTGCATTCTAGTCATTTTAATTAACCGCTGGCCGAAAATATTGGGTCCAGGTGTACAATAAATAGAGATGCACACTATACCGAGACTCGACTATAGTAAGAATATTGCCTTACTTTAATACCTTTATCGTGTTTTTTTCTAATTCCTGTCTACTCACTTACTATTTACTCCTGTCTACTTACTCACTGCTTGTTTACAGGGTGGCGCAAATTTGCAAATTGATCTTCTGTACTGATTTTTCAGCTTGCTTTCTAACAAATCAAGGCCTAAAGGCTAATTTTAGGCATAGTTGTGTTAGAAACCAAGTTAAAAAAATCCGTATAGAAGTTCAATGATTAGGAAATTTTTTTGAATTGGTGGGGGACAACCGTTGTCGGATACGGCAATGGCCCTTTAAAGAGCCAGACTTGAAGGGACAATATTGATCAAAAAAAATTGCATTGTTAAAATTGATTGTTGTTCTTGTTGATGTTTTTTGAATGCCATATATGCATGTTTGGTTTCATTCGATCGCCCGGAGCGTCCTCCTTCAAATCCAAAAATATATTGCCGAGACACTATCAATTTAAAAAGATATGAGCAAAGCAAATCCCGGCAAAAATTTGCGCCACCCTGTATCTTTAAAAAACTGTATGTTTAGATCAGTTGGCATGGACCAGTCCTGTGTATCTTGCAAGACCCTAGAGGAAGAAATCATCCAAGTGCCCTGGGATGTGATGCGTCAGTCCAAAACCTTTGATGAAATGTATTGTAATCTAGGTCTCGCCAATGACACATCCTTTGTTTTCCCGGTGGCCGTCAAGACTGAGATATTTAGGAAAGTGTTGGACTAGTGTAAGAACCACATTGGTGAGTGCTTTTTTTTTGAAAAGAGCTACACCATACAATCACCATATAACCTTTGATAACTACTCACTTCTCTGATTTGATATTGTTTTATTTTCGCAGATCACTTACAAGTAAGTTCCAAGTCCCACTTAATTTATAGCTCATCTTAGTGGCTAAACCAGGTGGTAACCTTAGAGTTATCTGCAAGAAATGGTAAAAGAAATGCCAAAAAAATTATTTTTAAGTTAAGGTTGGGTAATCATGTTTCATTATGCAGTATCTTTGGTACCATTCTTTTTTATCAAAATGGCACGAAGTAGGGATGAGTACTCGCAAGGGAGGTGGTGGAATCACCCGACCCTAACAGATTTTTTGGCGGAGGAAACATACCCATCAGAGTTTTTTGGTACTAAACCTTTATGATTTACCGTACTTCAGGTGCCAAGGATCTAATAGTGGAAGAATACTATGCCACTAAAGATAGAATCTGGTTCGAACTGACAAATTACCAAAAAAACTTTCTCGGAGTGCCTGTGGACGAACTGGTCCAACTAATGTAAGTATTTTGAGAATGAATGGAGTTGACGGTCAACAATTGCTAATTTAGCAGTGCAGCCAACTATCTAGATGTGAAATCGCTCACGCAACTCGGCTGTCAATGCCTCGCCCAGCTGATGAAGGAAAAGACTTCCGAAGAAGTCAGAGATCTATTTGGTATAAGCAATGATCTTACAGAAGAAGAAGTGCAAGAGATCAAGAAACAAAATGTATGGTGTGACTAATAAGACAAAATCTATAATTATCGACACATTTCGTTTGTGTATGTACTTGAGTATTTTCGTAGAGATTAACTATCCACAACAACTTTCAATGAATAAATGCTATTTATACACATTAAAGACATTATGCGTGCATCTTTAAAATCTTATAGCATCATTTGTTTTGGAATCTAGACCCTTGAGGAGCTACTCTCAAGCGAATACCGTATTCACTCTATTAAACGGGCACTCTCTATGAAACGGGCACTCTCTAATAAACGGGCCCCTACGAAAGGGTTGAAAATTAAACGGGCCCTCTCTAACGGGCCCTCTCCTCCCGGGACAATTCGCCTCCAGGACAATTCGCCTCCCGGGACAATTCGCCTCCCGAGACAATTCGCCTCCAATTACATTTTTTATCTCCTGTTCAGGCTGTCCATTCACTCCATGAACAATAAGCTTATCCTTAGTTTGTATTTTTGCAGAAAGGGTAATATTGTAGTTGTATTGCATTAATTTTCATAACATTTTTGTCAATCCATCACCTAATCGCCCTTATTTTCTCATGTTGTTGTCCACCTGGTTTATTTAGTTGGTCCACTTGAATCATCGAGGTCTCTAGCTAGTCAAAAAAATTCAGCCACTAAAACTACTCAATTTTAGATATGTTCATTAAAACTGCTAGATACATAAAATATCTCATATTCAGGTGGTTTAGATAAACTGACAAACTTGACAAAGTGGACGCTCATATGAACCAAGTGAATATCCACGTGGTGTGGTTGGTGTTGCATCTCTTTTTTAGATTGAATTTTATACCACGTATTCACCGGAAACCTGTATAAAATTGACAATTGCTCCCTGTTCATAAAGGCATTCTTACCCTGCTCAGCCCTGCTCAGACTTCAAAATTGATCAGGCTATAACCAACTTTAGCTGCCTTTCTTTTGATCCAAGTGGACGACCACATGGTTTAGTTAGTGCATGGACTGTCCAGTAGAATTAAAGTTGGATCATAAATTTTAAAAGTTCTTTACAAGACGAAAATATTACTATCCGGGTACCACTACACTACCTGAGTACAACAAAATCAAGTGGTCGTCAATTTGGTGCAAAATTTTTTTTACGTTTTTCATATTCCGAAACCTGTTTCTGGACCAATTTGGGCATGCTGAAGATGGTTCAATAATAGTCACAGGAACTCGGGTTCGAGTTTAAATAGGGTAAGGTTAAGGTAGAAATGTGGTAATGTTTAACTTTAAATAGGATTCAAAGTCAATTTAAACTTTAACATGACCTAATTTAAACTTTAACCTAACTTGGAAAAGTGAATAATGGGTAAAGTTAAGGTTTATTTAAAGTTTATTTAAATCTTAACCTTACCCATTTAAACTTTAAAATGTCCAGTCAAATTTTTCCTTTAAAATTTAAACTTTAAATTGGGTCAGGTCTTACTTTAAATTGGGTGAAGTTTGACTTGCTTTAAACTTTATTTAAGGTTTAACACCCACTTTTCACTTTTTTCGCATATATTCATGTGAATATGCATTTTTATCATGTTTGTGATTGTTTTTGTGCTGTGCAATGTAAGTTTTAGGTAGAATATAGTGTTTGGCAGTATACATAGTTGGGGTCAACATTTTTGTTGACCTGAAATGTTGATACTATCTTCAACAATTTTCGTTCAATATTTTGTTGGCCCCTATGTTCACATACAACATTTTGAAGCCAAAAATGTCAGTTGACCCCTTCAGTAAAATGTTGCATTCTAACCCCTCAAAAATAACTTTTTTGAATTGTGTTGGAATTGTTTTTTATATTAAACAATACACACTCAGCACTCCTCACAGGCATTAGTTTGCTCTTACAATGAGATTCTGAGGATCTTTTATCTCGGACAAGAGACAATAAAAAATTAGTGCCTTCTTGTGGAGCAGCCCAAGGTTACGAGTGAAAGTGGTTGGCTAACCCCAAGTGATAGTCGAAATTTTGAGAAATAATTAATTGAAGCTCAAAATATGACAATGCTATATAAAATCCGGCGCTATTGTAATATTACGGCCCTTGAGCTTAGGCTTAGGTTCAGGGACACACGTAATAATTTCACCACTTTAAAAAAAAATTATGGTTTTTGGGGTACGTGAAAAATTATTGGGTAGGGGGGGGGGGGGTATATGACAGTAGCGTCTAAAATCTTTTACTCAAAATTTAATTTTTCAAGGTACAACCATTCGTATTATCGTGATTCTTGACTCCTGAATAGAGAGGGTAACACTTGGTTCTCAATAAAATCGAATTTTTTTTTTCTAGTTCAGCCCTAGTTCCCATGGCAAAAAAAACTAAAATTGTCAAGAAAAAATCCTGTTTAAATTGATGCATAAATTAAAAATGCATAAAGCAATTTTTTTGCAAGAGCCATGTTGAAATACATTGTAGAATTGGTTATGCGCCAATCTGAACAAAAAAATCTTGACTATTTTTAGTTTTTTCGCTAAGGGGACTACGGCTAAACCGAAAAAAATTCGATTTTTTGAAAACCAAGTGTTACCGTGCCCTATTTAAGAGTCAAGAATTACGATTATACGGGGGATTGTCATTTGTGGAAAACTAAATTTTGAGGAAAGGATCATATACTCCAGCAAAACCATCATATCCGTATCATGGTCACATTTCGAACTTCAATTAGTTATTTATCAAAATTTTGACTATCGCGTGGGGTTAGCCAACCACTTTCACACGTAACCTGGAGCTACCCCACAAGAAGACACTAAATTTTTTTTATTATCTTTCATCCTCAGAATCACACCTCGGATACTTTCCTTGTTATTGATTGCCCCAACCTACTCATTTCACTCTCGGTGTATCCCCACTTTCACACAAGCTACAAAAGAGTGCTGAGATATGGACTTTTGAAAAAAAATTGGTGTCCTCTAATTTGGTATCCTCATGGGTACCCTAAATGGGTATCCTCGATATTTCGAAATGTTGAAAATTCGGCTGAAAGTAATTGAAAATCAGTGAGCTTGTGCAAAATCAAGTGCTGAACATGGTTTGATAATACTAAAAAATCAATTTCACTTGCCAGAACTCTTGTCTGGATTAGTTTCATACCGCGTGAGGTATCCAGGTGGTACTCAGCCTTTTGTATCTAAGTAAAGGTACTCAGGTGTTGGTACAAAGGAATGCCTCGGTATCGGTATCTAGGTGAAAGTGCCTGGGCAATAGTAGCCAAGGTATTGGTACGCGATGCTCAGGTCTTTCAAGACAATGGAGATATCTGGATATAAATGAATACTTCTGATCAATGGATGTCCTGGCTGATAGATTGAAAGTTAAATGTTTTGGTCCAATGAATCCATATGAGAGTTAAACTGGTGAATCTGCATGTCCACCCGGGCAAAATTTTTTTTTCATATGTTTCAGCTTCAAAAATTTTTTCGTGCACTATTACGATAATCTAAAAATAGTTTGGACGTAGAAAACCGCCATTTGATTAAATTTAGCAAAACTAAAAAAATGCAAAATAGCATTTTCACTATTATAAAGCCATCTTAAGAGTGCTCGGATGAGTGCAAAAAACAAGTTTTAGAACCCAAAGAACATAATTAAAATTTGCACCAAATGGACGATCACTTGGTTTGGATTATGCAATAGAACTGAAGCTGGATTACAGACAAACGTGTTAAATAATATAAGTTTGTTACAAAACAAGAAAGACTAATTTCAAACAAATTGCGAAAAAAATTGGATCAGCAATACTTAGACTACTACGATCATTCGAAATGTAGTAGTCAGCCAGTTGCTGTAAGAAATAAAAAAAATAGGGCATGACCAGTACAATCAAACCTCGATATAACGCCACCTGTTGGCCGGTCCCAGGGGTGGCGTCATATCGAGGTTCGACTGTAGTACCTAAGTATTATCAACCACAATAATAGCAATTACTAACTAGTATCACACAAAAATATCTCAGAAGAAAAAAGGAGAAGAAAATACAGTTAAGTATCTGGCCACCTTACACAGCCTTTTTTTACTGGCCCTTTTTTACCGGTTCCTTTTTTACAGCCCTTTTTACGTAGTAACACTAACTATTGTTTTTATAGTGCTCTTTGAACTTGAATTGCTTTTTAATCATAACAAAATAAATAACTTCTGGTAGAAACTCTATAAAAATTAGGATTGCAGAAACAGTCATACTCGTATATAGCCCATGCATAACCGTTAATATTTAATACGACATGGTAGCCTAGTGGGTAAGGTTGCGGTGGTGCATCACTGACACAATAGCTCGGTTCCGCCTGTTAACCGACTTACTTTTTGAAGTTTAAATTGGGTGAAATCCAAGTTTAAATTGAGTCAGGCTAAAGTTTAATTAGAGTAAAGTTAAAGTTTAAATTGGGTAAGGTTAAACTTTAAATAGGGTCATGTTAAGGTACTAGGTCGTCGTTTTTAATGTTTAATATTTACTCGAATTAAACTTTAACATGACCCAATTTAGACTCAAACTTGAGTTCCTGTGGTAAAAGAAGGTTTTTATGGTATTTTTAAATTATTGGCAAATAATTGAATTTGCCAAAACTAGAAAATAGCTTACAAAACGGCATTTCACCACTATCAAACCATCTTCAGCATTCCCGAGTTAGTCCAGAAAATAGGTTTTGGAACCCAAAAATGTAAAAAAAAATCTCCAAGTGGACGACCACTTGGTTTGGTCGGTTCAGACTACAAAATTTTTCAAAATGTACGAATTTGAAAAGTGTGGACCATTTTGTGTGTGGACCGATTCGGTATGGATCAGTTTGGTGTGGATCGATGCGCTTAACGCCCGTAAATGAATATACACCTGGAAGAGGATACCTACCTCTAATTGTGGGGATCGGTTCAGTGAACTCAAAATTTTGATATTATCAAACCTGATTCACCACATGATTTTACATTTGATAGCATGGTTGGTTTTCGATTTAATTTTTTTTTTCAAATTTTCAGGCCATCCACGTGAACATACACCTGACCAGAAGGTACCTACCCTGGGTTTTGGGGTTCGGATGGGTGAAATCGCGGTTTCGGTTCTATCAAACAGGATTTACCACACAATTTCACGTCGAAAATAAGGGTTTGAATGTGGTATAATGACTGTGACTTTTCAAAGATTACTTCTACTACTTTTTTGTACCGGAGGCAAATTGTCCGGAGGCGAATTGTCCTGGAGGCGAATTGTCCCTGGAGGCGAATTGTCGCGGACCCATTTCTGCACTATATGGGATATTTTTTAGCACAATTTCTGTCAGTTTTTCAAATTCAATATTTTGAGATATGTTTTGTAATTTTTATATTTTGGTACGACCGAAAATTTTTACTGAACTACCACAATGTCCCGTAGAAATTAGCTTTCAAGCTTTATTCCACAGAATCCCCATCAGATAAAAATTTTACTATTCTTTTACTAAATAGTTGTCGCCACATAAGTCTGAAAAGTATTTTTTGCATTAACGTTATGTCTGATTTCCAATAGCGGATCTAGAGGCTAATCCAATCCTTATAAGGAAACCTAGAGCTATGGCTCTAGATGTGTTGGTGGTGACACGGAAAAAATATGCCTTGGTCCCCTTGGTCTCTGTTGATCTTTCTTGAAAAAATCTCACTTTCATCTTAAGAATATTTTGTTTTCACCTCAAATAAACATATTTTATCAACTTTGATAAACACCATAACAGTGATGTCATCAATAATGTGCTTAAATTTAGAAGTCTTTTCCGATTTATGCTTTAACACTCTCGTTAATTTTCATTTTCCTTATGATTTCTATAAATTTTTGCATTGTTTTTTTATACCGTCGGAAAGCCCAGAATTAGAGCTTTCCAACGGTATATCACACTGCCAAAATAATTCGGAAATATTGTACTACCAGCAAAAAGAATGATTTTCGCCACTTTTTGTAAACGTATTTTTCTGAATAAAAAGTAAAAATTTTTTGCGATTCCAAAAATCCTTACAGCTCTACTATAGCGCGAAAGAAAGAGCAATTAAAATGGAACATTCTTGTGCAAAAAAATAAAGTTAAACATGGCAAAAAACAGGCTTTCTTAGTGTTTAATAAGACTCCCAAAAAAGTTCAGAAACGATTTTCACGTAAAACTTAAATTTCACTAGAAGAATCTGGATTTTCGACATCGGATTCGTGTTTAGCATAGTCGATTTGCTTATGAAACTGCCCTCAAAGCTTGCAACTTGCTGTGAAATTTCAAATTCCGCTCAAGACAAAAAACATTTAAACTTCAAAAAATACGAGACTTGCGAATTTGAAATTTCACAGCAAGTTGTAAGCTTTGAGGGCAGTTTCATAAGCAAATCGACCATGCTAAACACGAATCCGATGTCAAAAATCTAGATTCTTCTAGTGAAATTTAAGTTTTACGTGAAAATCGTTTTGAACTTTTTTGGGAGTCTTATTAAACACTAAGAAAGCCTGTTTTCTGCCATGTTTAACTTTATTTTTTGCACAAGAATGTTCATTTTAATTGTTCTTTCTTTGGCGCTATAGTAGAGCCGTAAGGATTTTTGGAATCGCAAAAATTTTGACTTTTTATTCAAAAAAATACGTTTACAAAAAGTGGCGAAAATCATTCTTTTTTCCTTGTAGTACAATATTTCCGAATTATTTTTGGCATTGGGATATACCGTTGGAAAGCTCTAATTCTGGGCTTTCCGACGCTGTTAAAAAAAAATACAAACGTTTATAGAAATCATATGAAAAATGAAAATTAACGATAGCTTAAAAACGCGAAAAACAAGGTTTCAAAAATGAGCCGTTTCTCATATTCAAAGTGCGAATTTTGAAAAACCAATAACACAGGCGTGCTCAGCGTTAAATTCTGCATCTAAATAAACCGTTGTAACAACCGGTATTTGACGTGTTAACTTGGGATAGGACAGGGTGGATTAAGACAGACAAAACTTTTTTTATTATCTTTTTATAGTCAAAAGACATATTTGAGCTCGTTCTAGAGTACTTGGCCTACTCTGCACACAAACAAAGGCTACAAAAAATCAACAGCGGGAAAAAGGCATATTTTTCGGGGGCACAATTAACACATTGAGCCGAGCTGTCATGTCTCTTTTTTCGATACGTGAACTGAGATCAGAGATATTCCACTTTTGTCCACTTCTAGTTTGATTGTTACTGCGGCCCTCTAGTCAATCAAATCTCTAGCCATTTAAAAGGATTAATCACTTGAAACGTTGACGGGGTGGGTGCACAAAAGACAAAAGAGAGCACAAAAAACGAGTCATCTGTATAAAAAGGCGCAGAAAATTAATGCAAAGAAATGTAATTTTTTCGCTCTAAAACAATTTTCAAAGAATTTTTTGTTGAAAAATAAACGGGTCTTCTCTATTAAACGGGCACTCTCTAATAAATGGGCCCCCTACGGAAGGGTTGAAAATTAAACGGGCATGCCCGTTTAATAGAGTAAATACGGTAGGCCTGAAATATAATCATTAAGAGCAGGAGTTCCATGCAATAATGTATTTTACCCAGAACAGCCTTTAGGAAGACAAAATTGTTTATCGATTTTATTGACCTCATTCAGAGCAATCGTAACAACTTTTCAAACGACGAAAAATAACGACAAGAGACTTTAGGAATCTCGAAACAATTTCTTTCACTTTGGATTAATTTCCTCATCTGTTCGTAATCATCTTCGACCATCCGCCACGACCTGCATCGAAATTCTGCCTATGTTCGTCACGAACCTTAATGCCGATTTATTGTTATACCTTTCTCGAAAAAATAGTTACAAGGTCATACCTGTCCACCGTGTCTCCCGCGTCCAAACTGTCTTCCTTCGACAAATCCTGCGTCCCCTAAAAATTAAAGCTTTGTTGAAAAAGGTGTTCAAATTTTCGCATAAAAAAGTCATTTGTAAAAAACTCACAGTCAGTTCTAATGATTCGATCGTCCAAGCGAGTTCCGTTGATATATCGAATGGCGTTCTCAGCATCGAAACGTGTGTAGTACTCAACAAAGCAAAAGCCACATGGAGTCTTTTGCTTACGGTCCAGCCCCATGATCACTCGACGAATGTCACCTGCACGCCCAAACAGCTCGAAGACTTGCTCTTCCATTGTGAAGTAACTGAAACAAACTTTCTCTTTTGAGAAGGTAACCGGAATGTGAATATACCTGAGATTTCCAACGTAGAGAGTGGTGGATAGCGAGAGAAGGCGCTCTTGTTCACGATCAGAGCCACTGAATCGGAGATCGCGGTATGTGCTCAGCTGCGCAGCTTTGTCTTTTGACTTCGGATCAAGCATCTGAATGTTAATAAAAATTTAGGCTTGTGTAATATAAAAGTTAAGAAATTTCATAACTACATTCACGTCAGTAACAACAATACTAGCTTAACCTGTTTTTAGCGAAACCCTCATTTGGCGAACTTTGACTTTTTCGAAACAGTACTTTATTGTAATTTCTAATTAATGAAACTGTGTAGCGCCAAACGATTACGCCCATGGATTTCGTTGGCTCTTGTGCGGACAAATAAAAAGTTTCCTCGTCCTTACTCCACCTTTTTATCCGGAAGAGAGGAGGAAGACATACATTCCGGAAGAGTTCCCATCAGTGTGCGGTATTACCTAATAGGTATCAAGAATCACCCTTATAGAAAAAAACTCATTTAACTGCAAAGCTAATTGATCTCGGTGTTCCGGGCACTTTTTTTAAAAAATTTTTGCACATCTCTCGAGCAACTTTTCACGGGGAGTATGGAAAAATTTTTTTTAGCCCAACTTTTTTTGTCCAATTTTTCAGGGAAAAAAATATGTTTTTCTTTTGATTTTTTAGGGTTGTTCAAAAAGTTTTTCGGAGATGGGCTCCTGGAAAGGGCACATCTAGAACATGTCAGCTTTCAAACAAAAAAAAGTTTGGGACGATATGATGAGTGAAAATTGAGTTAAGTCGCACACAAGCTAGCAAATTGATCAAAAGTTCAAAAATTTGAATTCGCGCCAAAAATAAAATTTGCTTTTTGACGCAAAAACGGTGTGTTTAAGTTGTTTTCAGGGCAACTTCGCATGCTGAATACAATAAAAATAAAATATTAAAAAAAAGCTGAAAAAATTGAAAAATAATTTTTCCACAAAATCAGCTTGGTCCCCCTATGGATTTGGAAAATAATTTCCAAAATAGGACCAAAACAGGGTTTCAATCAGGGATAGTGGCCTTGAACATTATTGAAACTGGCCTCAAAATCCCATTTTGGGTGAGGTATGTATAAGTATCAATGACCAACTATTAGGTTTCAGAAAAAACTGAAAAAGATAAGAAAGCAAAGACAGATTAGATAAGATAAGCGATATTTTTAGTATCCTTAAAACGATGTTGGTCAGGTGAATTACGCGGAGTAGTATAGTAACTAGAAAGCGCCTATGCGGCAGATGCCGCATTGTCCTAGTTTTTGTAGATGGTTTGAGACTTGCGCTGATGGTTTGAGCACGATATTAGTGGTTTGAGCCGATATTCTTTGTTATTGTTGGTTTGGGCCGACCTTGGTGGTTTGGGTGAGCCCACGTTGTTTGCGCCTCTTCCTTGCGATTTGGGCCCGATATTGGTGGTTCGGACCCCATATTCCTGGTTTGGGTGAGCCACGTTTTTTGGGCCTCTTCCTGGTGTTTTGGGCCTGATATGGGTGGTTTAGGCTCGATATTGGTGTTTCCGGCCCCATATTCCTGGTTTGGGTGAGCCCACATTGTTTGGGCCTCTTCCTTGTGGTTTGGGACCGGTATCGGTGGTGTGGCCCTAATATTGGTAGTTTTAGCCCGAAATTGGTGGTTTGGGTCTGAAATTCGTAGTTTGGGTTCAATATCAGTGGTTTGGGCCCGGTATTGGTGGTTTGGGCCAGGTATTGGTGGTTTGGGCCCGGTAATGATGGTTTGGGCTCGATATGGGCGGTTTGGGCCAGGTATTGGTGGTTTGGGCCCGTAATGATGGTTTGGGCTCGATATGGGCGGTTTGGGCCCGATATTGCTGGTTTGGCCCCGATATTGGTAGTCTTCGCCCGGTATTGGTGGTTTGGGTTAGCCCTCGTGATTTGGCCCCCGCTCTGGTGGTATTAGGTCCGATATTGGTGGTTTGGGCCCGATATTTGTGGTTTGGGCGATATTAGTGGTTGAGCCCGATAAGGGTGGTTTAAACCCGGTATTGGTCCTTCGGGCCCGATATTGGTGGTTTGGGTCAGCCTTTGTGGTTTGGCTCCCGCTCTGGTGGTATTATCCCCGAATGGTTGTTTGTGCCCGATATTAGTGGTTTGGGCCCGATATTGGTGGTTCGGCCGATATTGTAGTCTTTGCCCGGTATTGGTGGTTCGGGTGAACCACGTGGTTTGAGTTCGATATCGGTGGTTTGCGCCGGTGTCAGTGGTTTGGGTGTGTGCATGTTGTTTGGTCCCCATATGGTTTTTCGGTGTGACTGCGTGGTTTGGTTCCCATCACGGAAGTTTAGCGCCAATAATATTGTTTTGGCTGTGGCCACGTGGTTTGAGCACCATTCTGCTGGTCTGAGCCCGATCCCGGTGGTGCGGGTGTGCCCACGTGGTTCGGGCACCATTTCGGTGGTCTGGCGCGATGCTGATGCCACCTTGGTACCCTACCAGGCCACCTAAATACCTTATCAGGCACCTACCTACCTACCAGACCATCACTCGGGTACCCTATGGTAGTTGCAAGCCCGCAGGTATTTCGGGCGTATCAAGTGGGTACTCGATGGTAGTTGCAAGCCCGCAGGTTCGGGCGTATCCAAGTGGGTATCGATGGTAGTTGCAAACCCGCAGGTACTTCGGGTTGTGTTTAACTGGGTACCCGTAGTAGTTATATGCCCGCAGGCATTTCGGGCGTATCCAAGTGGGTACCCGATGGTAGTTGCAAGCCCGCGGTATTTGGGCGTATCCATGTGGGTACTCGATGGTAGTTGCAAACCCGCAGGTACTTCGGGTGTGTTAAACTGGGTACCCGATAGTAGTTATATGCCGCAGGTACTTCGGGCATATCCAAGTAGGTACTCCATGGTAGTTGCAAGCCCGCAGGTACTTCGGGGTGTTTAACTGGGTACCCGATGTAGTTGCAAGCCCGCAGGCATTTCGGGCGTATCAAGTGGGTACCGATGGTAGTTGCAAGCCCGCAGGTATTTCGGGCGTATCAAGTGGGTACTCGATGGTAGTTGGCAAACCGCAGGTACTTCGGTGTGTTTAACTGGGTACCCGACGGGTAGTTGCAAGCCCGCAGATATTTCGGGGCTATCCAAGTGGTACCCGATGGTAGTTGCA